>WBMZ01005587.1:0-279475 GCA_013400975.1 Atrichornis clamosus
CGGCGCTGCGGGCGGGGGGTGCCGCCGCCTTCCCGGCCCCGCCGTGCGCCGAGCTCCCCGCGGGGAGCGGAGCGGCCCCGTCCCGGCCATGGGGCTGCGCGCCGCCGGCATCCTCGGCTGCTGCTGCCTCCTGCCCCTCGTCCTCCCCGCAGCCCCAGGTAAGGCCGGCGAGGCGAGCACCGGGCGCACCGGGCTCCTCCGCCGCGGGAAGTGTCGCGGAGAAGGGAGGCGAGTTGGGAAAGTTTGGGGAGTTTGCCGGGGCCGGGCGGACAGCGGCGATAGCGGGAGCTCTCCCGCAGTCCCTCGAGGGCAGAGGCTCCCCCAGCCCTCGCTCCGGCCGGAGATGCTGGTGTCTTTGGGAAGCTTTTCCTTAGCAGCCGACGGAGTGCGATTCTCCTGCCGTTGGCACAGGGTGTCAGCGGCTAACGGTGATGTTCCGTGGGTGCACTGCTTGATGCAAGTGCTTAAACAAACAAAACAAACTGCGACTGAGAGCTCTTCTGCTTAACTTACGTTGTTTATGCATGATTTAATGAAAATTTTTATTTTCATCCGATGTAGGGTTGAAATGAATTCAACATTTTTATTGTAAGTTATTTTAAATGGAATTTCTTTTCTGACTAAAAGCACTTTTGTATTTCAAGCATTTCTGAAACAATGCATTCAGAGTGACATGTCGTGAAACGACATCTGTGAATCTGCTCTGACATTTCCCTTTTAAAACAGTGTATAGGGGTGTTACATACACCTTATGTGTGCTAAAGTGACTTCGTATGTTTTTGTGATTAATTCTTTATGTCATTTTCCTTGCTCCATAGGAACATACTATAACATGTTCCAGATTAAGTTAGTTTAAAATGTTATGTTGCAAAAACATGTTTGAATTAAAAAAAAAACAAAAACAAAACCAGAACATTGTGCAGTCTGGAGTCTTTTAAAACATCAGTAGTGTGTATAGGACATGATGTGATTCTTTTTGTGCTGATTTTTATGGTTTGATGTTATAAATCTCTGCTTCCAGGTGTGAACTGTAAAGCTGGCTGCCATCCAGAGAATGGATTCTGTGAATTTCCTGGTGAATGCAGGTAAAAAGATCTGTCAGACAGGGGTGTGAGCACAGGAGTGGACAGCTTCAATAATTCATCATCCTGGTAAAACAGAAACTGAAGTGGTTTGCTCTCTGAAAATATGGAATTGTAATGAAACAGCACTCTGTTAGTTACTGATACAGTAACTACAATCATAGAGCATGGATGTCTAGATACCTTTTAAATTTACTATTTCCAGTATGAAGTATTTGCATTGATTTGCTTCTTGTCACTGAATGAAATGGTTTTCTTCACTTAAACTGCTTTTAGTATCCCAGAAGCAGTGATAGTATCCTTTTGTTCAAATAGTACAATGCAAAAGTTTATTTATCGTGCCTCAGAAAGGGGGGCATCCTTGTAATTATGTTTATTAAAAATAAACAATGTTTCTGTCTTGTCTTTTATCTCTTTCAGGTGTCAACCTGGCTGGCAGGGTGCGCTTTGTAATCAGTGTGTTCCCTTCCCTGGGTGTTTGCACGGCAGCTGTGCCAAGCCCTGGCAGTGCATCTGTGAGGAGGGCTGGGTTGGCAGCCTCTGCGACATAGGTTTGCACATCCTTTCCTGTTCTTGAGCAAGTGAGGGGAAGCAGCCCCACCTGGTGCTGGAGGCACGCAAAGTCCTTATGGAGAACTAATTTTAAAATTTTGAATGCTAGCTCGAAATGATGAGGAGATTCTGGGCAGTGGCACATACACCTCGAACTTTTATAATAATTTAGGCAGAAGCAATGCAGTATCTGTTGTAATTGAGCATATTACTGAGCAGCATGTAAACTCCTTCCATTTTAAACATTGATTATCATGGACAAGGTGAACAAATAACTGCTCCCTTGTTGTCATATAAGCCCTTTAAATCAAAATACAAGTTGCCTTGTATATATTAAATAATTTGAAATATTTATGTAGCACATCAAATATATATGTATGCTTTTTTCTTAGTACTTAGTGAAAAGGGAAACATTGTGCTTATTTTTTCCTTTACTTAACCCAGTGATGATTCAGTGAAGTTACTAGGACTGAGAAAAAGGTCTGGCTGAACAGGCTGCCACTTCCCTCTCAAGTGTGAGGGGTAAGCACAGCTCTGTGTGCACTCTCTCACCCTCTGCCAATCAGAATGAGCCAGCTTAGCGTAAGCAAGCTGAAGAATTGCTGTTTGTTGAGATGGTTTATTTTGGCTGACACAGGCAAATGTTCAGTCAAAGAGATCCGAGGGGATGGAAACCACATGGGCATCCAGGAGCATGCGCCTGTTCAGCCCACGTAGCTGCAGCTGCAAGAGGACAAGTGTCCAGGGCCTCATTCTCTCATCGTGACTTTCAGGCTTTTGTTGTTATATGGCTTATAATTTATAGAACATGCCTGAGCTCTCTGGTGTGTAGCCAAAGTGGTGATTAATGATGACAGTTTGAACTGGGTAAGATTTTCAAGCTGACTAAAAGATTCAGAAGATTTTAGGTCATTCACATCCTTGCATTACCGTGGAGTTTAATGCGAGGTTCTCAGGTACTCATTTACCTCTTGTCAGGCTTTTCAGCCTGTACTCACTGGCTGCACACATGAGCACGGAGAGACTTCTTAGTTTAAGGCTAGTCCAGGTATGTTTACAGGAGCTGTGGTAGCAGTGATGCAGTTGTGACTGTAAGCTCTCAGATGTTGTTGTGGACACATCTCACAAACATGTTTGTACCCGAGACAGTCTCGTAGATTCTCATTGCAGTTGGTGAGGAGGAATCAGCCCCTCTGTGATCTACAATCACAGATTTCTAAGATACACAGAGCAACCCCTCCTTCTGCCACCTTAGGAGTCTCAGTTCTGTTGCTTATCAGTGAATACAAAAGATCACATTTTTAAAGGAAGCATCTTCACAGCTACTTTTAAAAGCTTTAAGTGCCTAGCTGAATTTCTTAGTACTAATATATCTTTGCAATTCTGAGCCTTGCAATGTTCTCTTACAACTGCTCCTTAGGATGCAAAAGAATGCATTGAAAATTGTACCCATATCTTTATGGAAAAATACTAATTTAACACATATTCATTAAGATAGTCCTGCAATATCTAAAAAAGTATCCCTTGCTTAAATACCAAAACTACTACTTTTCTTGACACCCAGAATTATCTCAGTCTTCTTTGACTATTTGAATCTAGATCCCCATGAAGAGCTGCCAAGAATTTTCAGCCAAAAGGACATAACTATCTTTTCATCTGCAGCAATGTTGACAGTCTTTCATCTCAGTGATTTTACCTACTCTGAATGCATTGTTTGGCCATAAGGGGTCAAGAGAAGGGTGCTCCTCCTCCTCCTCTCCTTGCTATTGGAAAGTTGCTACAAGTGGTTATCCTGACCCAATAAAGCACTGAAACCTCAAATGGGTTAATTGCTCAGCCCCTGATCTCATCGTCCTCTTTTGACACCAAAAGTTGGTGTCAGTTTCCTGACTGTATAAAGTCATTACAGGTAGCTACAACTCATTTACAGGTATCACTACCTGAAACTGGATCAGGTTAGGAAAAGAAGGAAAAACCTAGAATGGAAAACTGTGGGAGAGTCTGAAGTTCATTTGCCACCGCTGCAAACAACTGAAATATTTGTAAAATAGAGGTCTCAGCAGTCTCAGCAGCTTATTCGCTTGCTAAGCATGGGCGGAAAAAAGATTATTTGGACTGGTGGTGATATCTCTTTTTTCCTGTTTTTCAGAAAAGTTAGTGTGTGATCTCCTTGGCTTTGATCATGAAAGCTCCTTTCTGGAGTAGTTTTAGATCACCAACTGGTTTGCTAATGCCTCTGATTGTGTAGCTGTTTTTAGTATGGGCAGCCTGGTTCTCAGTTGAGGTCAAGAAGGGCCTTCCTAGTAATTTAGAGGCGTGCAGGTTATATGTTGGGCTAAAGCCTAAAACCATTGTAAATATTTAGGGCAGAATCAGCATTTATGACTATTATTGCAGTCACATGGACAGACATAGCACTTCAAGAAAGACATCTTTGAGCTGGTGTTGGTGTTAGCACTGCTGGTTAACCTCTTTGCAACAGAGTGCACTGATCTGTCCAACTGAATGCCATGGCATCTTCTCATCTTGTGAAAACACAGCCTTGAGTTCTGGTGTGTGAACACCTGGAATCAGGTTGCACACAAGAGTTTCTCTCTGCAACTTATGTACACTGCACAGTACAGGAACCACGTCAAACACTGACCATAACAAAGGGAAAATCAATTTAGTCGATTTGTTTCCAGGAAAGAAATGACAGCCCAGTCAGAATATTTGATCCGTCTTGCTAAATCAGATCTGTCAGCGTGTCACCCGCGGCTGTGCCTACACAGTTGTGTTAGCAGATCCATGACCTCCTGCTGGAATCCTAGCCTCAATTTGGCTAAAAAACCAACATAGGGTGTGAGCTGGGAGGAGACTGCTACTGGTCACTGGATTGCTTTGCCAAGGGTACGTGTTGGTAAATTGTCATCTGAGAGTACAGGTGGAGCCTCTAATGCCTGGGCTAGGAATGCATGAGACAGGAGATTAAAATCCTGCTGTGACAAACTACTACTGAATGTGTCCCTCATAAAAACACTCAGTGATTGCTTCATGTACTGCAGCATGACAACTTAGTTTGATGCAAATATTAATTAATTTAGAGGTGATGTAGTTGGGGCCGTTCATTATATATGCGTAAGTGTAGCATCCTTTTTTTTTTGAGTTCTCATCTCAGACTCAGTTATCACTTGAAACAAGTCACTAGGTTGTTGGCCTTTGGAAAGGTAAAATAGAGAAAAATAGAGAAAATGGGATAATTGAGGCTATTTATATATTATATTTTAAAATAACCTGGTACAACAACCATTTAAGTTGTGTTTTAAAATTAAATCCCTGACATAAATTATTGACAGTAATGTGTGTGTATATATATACACACCTATTCATATATATATATATATATTTTTTTTTTTTTTTTACAGAAAGTTTCCATGCTCCTGCATCAAAGTTCACGTTTTCTCTTACATTACAGTACATGCTTTATTAGCTGCCTTTTCAGCCTGTGAAAGTAGCTGGCAAACAACACTGCTCCAAAAAGTATTCAAGATTGTATTGGTCCTGGTGAAAATTGGAGCTTACACTCAAAGTACATGCTAAGTTGTTGTCTTGCAATGAGAACAGGCTAATACAGTAGGAAATAGAACTTTTTATCCAGGGAGGGTTGTATTTGAAAGCTAAGGCTGTTGTTTTGCTATCATTAAAATTTTTCAGTACCTCATGATGTCATCTAAATTTCATGTTATGCTGTGGGAAGTAGAGTATAAATGCCCTTAAATCCCTTTTCATCTTCTTAGAAAGTGTGTGTGTGCACGTGTGTGTGAGGAATCAGATACCTTCCAGTCAGCACTTCTCTGCAGCTGCTGCATTAGCTGTCTAAAATATACACTTGTTTGTTTATTTAGTTTTAATTATTTTAAAAATTCAGTAATCATTTGAGTGGGAAGTGGCTCAGCAGGGAAATTGCAAAGAAGATGAGATGTGTGACTTTGGGTCCAGACGTCATGCAGCTCTGTCTTCTGGTACAGTTACATAAGGGTTGAATGTAGCCCAGCCAACAAATGAAATTTTAACAGATTTTTTGTAACTTGCTGATCTCTGTTTTTATGAAACGTTTCTTCATAAGCGCGTAATGATATGGGCAGGGAGCAGGGAGAATTCCCAGTTCCTGATTGCTTTATCAGAATTCTGCTCATGGAGAAGTCAAGATTGTGAAAGTATGGCTAGAAGTAGAAGTTCTTTCCCCCACATGAATAGTTTATTTCTAATATTACTTAGTTATAGAAATGAGCAATTCAAACATATATTGCAAGCAGGAGCTAGAAAGAGAGAAATAAGCTGAAATTGTTTGCAATAGTTGAACAATCTGAACTCCATTTTAACAGAGGGAGGAATAGATCAAAATTTATAAAATGCAGGGTGAACGACTGTTAAATTTATATTTTATTTGAACTGACTCTTTCTCGTTAGATTAATTGAGCCCTGTTGGGTTTTTTTAAACAGATATTCACCCATGTTCTGCAAAGCCCTGCACCAATAACTCAACATGCATAGAGACTGGTGATGGAGGATATATTTGTCTGTGTGCCGAGGGATTTACAGGAAAAAACTGCCATCTCAAAAAAGGACCCTGTGTTATTAATGGGTAAATATTGATTTCTGACATGAATTTAAAATCCACACTTCTATTATTCAGAATTCTTTGCTAAGTGGAAGTATCTCTGCGCTAAAATACATAATGCTTCTGATAATTGCTGATATTACTATCAAATTTTACAAATCTGATGTGCTAATATTGTAAAGATTTACAGATTATCAATGTGAGTTTTTGTGCACAAAAGTTTTTGAGTACTAAAAGTGCTAATTTGCACATTTTATCGGGGTAAATTTACGCCTTCTCATGATTTTCGTAAACAAACTTGAAGCGACTTCCATCCTGTGTTCTCGCCTCTAGTGAGGGATAACTGTCTATACCAAGCCTATACACTAATAAGAACAGTAGTCAACACACAGGCTGTCTGCATGAAAACATCTTTCCTTAATTCAGATATGGTGATATGTCCATGGTTAACTGAAGGAGACAGTCTCACCTCCATCAGAACAGGGTGTGGGAGACCATTGCTCTCTGTTCTTCAAGAGAAGTGGGTCGTTAAGAACAGCAGTGCCAGTAGGTTGTGGGAGGTGGTCTTTCCCCTCTTCTCAGTCTTGGTGAGACACATCTGAAATGCTGGGTCCAGTTCTGGGCTATCCAATACAAAAATGACATGGACACACTGGAGCGAGTCCAGCGAAGGGCCATGAACATGATGAAGGGATGGGAACATCTCCCTGTAAGGAGATACTGAGATCTGGGTCATTTAGCCTGGAGAAGAGCAGGCTGTGAGGAACTTATCCATGTATTTGAGTACCTGATGGGGGGAAAGCAAAGAAGATTTTCCATAGAGGTGCCCAGTGAAAGCGCAAGAGGCAATGGGCACAGACTGAAGAACTTTCAGCAAAGTCACTGGTAGAACTGCTTGAAAAAAGAAAGACCTTTCAATGTTAAAGAAAATATGAATTGAAAAGGAAGGCCTTTAAATGTTAAAGAAAATGTGATTGAAAAGATAGGGCTTTCAATGTTAACGAAAATGTTAATTGGTGTTTTTGTTGAAATCTGGAAGAATCTACTGTCTTCTAGCTCATCAAAGATCTGATCCCATAAGCATACAGAACGTCTTTCTGGTGTATACAAACTTGGTAAAACTATCACCTCAAAATCACAGTTTTCTTTTAGGAGATTGACTTCCTGCTCTCTAGCTCTATATTGGTACTGTCTTGTTCTCCTTTTGCTCACTGATAGATAATTATGAATATTCAGATCTACCTTATGACTGAATTTTCCTGAAGACTTGTACACTCTTGCTTAAGGAACATTAACACCTCTCACTCTCTCTGTCAAGAATTGCCATTCTTCCACAACTTCCTGTCAGTAGAATTTTTTTGCCACTGCTTTTGATTGGGGGATACTCAGATACAGTTCTGCCCGGCTTTACTTTCAGCCTCTAAGATAGCTACTCTGATTTGCCTATTTTTCTTCATTGACAATGAGGAAATTTAAGTTTCTTGAAAGAGCCATGAATCACATCCAGGCTATTTGCCTAATATGGGGGATGTGAATAGCTTTCTCTACTTTTCATCTGTAGAGGAAATATTTCAGTCATTCTGTGTGGACATATATACTAGCTATGCCAAAAAACAGGTGAGTTCCAAAAATACAGCATCTGCAAAATAACACAGATTAGTTCCATGTATTTCTTTAAAATCCTTACGGTTTTAAATTGCTCAAACTATTTTTTTTTTGTGTTGGTACTCTGTTTTTGAACTGAATTATGGTGATCTAGTCTGGAAATCATGAACAATTTTACTAGAGAAAACAACATACTTGAAACAGTGATTATTTTTCTCTAGGAAGCTGTCTTTTTCAGGAAAATTAGCAGCAGGCTCTGCAAATCTACCTTTAGTTTAAAAAAAAAACCTGTTCTCAGCATAAGCACTCCATGTCTGCTAATAATTCACACTCCACCAGAGAATGCATCCCACATCCTAGAAAGAAACTTCATGAGATGGTGTGATTTCATTCACATCTCACTTCCTCTCAGTTCCTCTCTACCTCAGTGGTAATGTTCACAGTGTTCATATTACTAAGCATTATTTCTGGTTCCTTAATTAATATTCACAGATGGAACCAAGACAATTCACAAATCAAAGTGTTTGTTGTAGTCTGTTTACATGTATCTGCATTAGTGACCTCTGTGTGATGCTTTGAACTTCTGCTTTGAAGCACAGCAGTGAATGGTATTTTCTAAAAGAAACCAGAGTACCAAGAAGTGGTATGGACATGTTTTCCACAACTAACCCTTCATGTACTGCGCCTTGCTGTGTTAAATGCCAAGAATGCAAAGTAATGGAATTTATTCAAGGAAATTAATATTAAGGCTTTATTTATTTAAACATATTTAAATTGGGCAAATGCAATTAAGTATTAGTAATAAAGAAAATTTTCAAAATTCTGCCTTTTTCCCCTTAACTGTTTTATATTTCAATTACTGAAAAGTTCAGAAAAAAGTTTACATTTTACACTCCAGTAATTTCTTCCCATTCCCCAGAAAGTACTGAGATTTGACCCAGCCATGAGGGTTCAAACTCATACATGCTGCCATATCCAAACCATCTTGTCTGGTTTTCCATGGGACCTGTAGAGCTAAGAGAGGGTGTTACGCTCCCCAAGAAGGCTGTAACCACTCAAGGACTATACAACTACAGCTTCCATATTTTGCTTACAGCAGACATAGTGGCTGGTTACTTGTGTTAAAATTCCTTATCACTTCAAGTTATCACTAACAACTGCTACCTCAAAGCCCTATTTTGCTTTCCTAATAGTGCTTCCAGACTTCCAGTATGTTCTTTTAGTAGATTTTTTTTCCCA
Organism: Atrichornis clamosus; assembly: GCA_013400975.1. Taxonomy (NCBI): domain Eukaryota; kingdom Metazoa; phylum Chordata; class Aves; order Passeriformes; family Menuridae; genus Atrichornis; species Atrichornis clamosus. The sequence goes on from WBMZ01005587.1 coordinate 9,079, forward strand.
GCCAACATCTACAGTGAAGGACAGTACAAGAGGAACAGAGCAGTTAATGTGGAAGCAGCAGAAAACAGGCAGATGATTCCTCTGCCACAATATTCAGACTCTCCTGATGGGTGGCCTCCAAGTGTTTTAGTCCCTGCTGAAGCCAGAGGTGCTTGGAGCAGTCTGTACCATAGTCCCAGAGTGATGGGTGGACATTTGAATAGCCCAACCTTATTCTGACCAGTGATCAGGGATCATTTGTAGTCAGTCCTTTCACAGTCATCACAGTCAGACATCAACAGATCTCTTAAATCCCTGTGTCCTGCCATGGAAATCCGTAACACCCTGTTGCTACTGACTGCTGCATGTGTGAAATGTCTGTCTGTGAAGCTGTGATGTTCATTACCTTTGGGACTTTCCCATAGAAATTGGGGGACTTAAATAGCAGCTTGGACTTGTCAACTACCAGCTGGTACTGCTATGTGTCTTCAGGGACACATAAGTATTAAGGAGAGTGATGTTGTCAAAGAGGCTTGTACGAAGCTTTGCAAAGTGTTTTTCATTTTTTACAAGGTAAGTTTTAAAAGCTTTGTTCATATGTGCTGAAATGGCATGAAAGTGGGGTTTGAGATTTATTTGTAAACCTGTGACCCAGGGCCCCTTATCAGCCAGCAGGGACAGCTAAAGGACCGAGTCCACTTTGCGCAGATCCACTGAATTGACATATTTGTGCCGTTCAGTGGGTGGCCATATCTTTTGGCCTTGGTAAAGCGCAGTTGCATTGTAAATGTAGAAAACATCTCTCAGTTACATCACTTAAAACATAGTACCAGGCTACTAGTTGTGAAGTTCTTAAAGAGCTTGCAGAAATACTTGGTTTCCTGTGGTCTGGCCTACACATTACAGCTGCCTTTGCTCAGGCTGAAATTCTCTCATTTATATTTTTTCTTGTATCTATCAACATTTTTGGCTGAACAGCAGTTTGTAGGAAAGTATCTGTTTGCTTCTAAATTTTTTGTGTCATGGAACACCAGAGAGGCAGAATAAAAACGATTGGCTTTATGTCTAGCTGCTATGGTAGAGTGCTTTGCTCTGCCAATACAATATATAGATTACTTTAGGAATAATCAGGTAGAAAGGAAGCAGCCGTGCTGCTCCTATCTTTGTTCTGTCTTGTCTGAATAGTTGCTCAGCTAAATAGCACCAGCGTATAAAATCATGTGAATAAATGTTTGAAATAATTTAAAACCCCTTCACAGCTCTTCAGGTTGAATTTATATACTCGTGTACTAATCCTGCCCGAAGCATCAGCAGAAGATGTTATAATCTGTATTGACAGAGCTGTTGAATAAACTCATTCTTGATTCAGCTTCATTGACATTAGTGGATTTGCATTTGGAATTGGCTCTTCTAAAAAAACCCATCTCTTTTTATTATATAAATTGTTTCCTAGTAGGTTCTTTCATTGGGCTTCAATGTTGTCTCTGTGTTTGTCACGTACTCCAGCTCTCCCTGCCAGAATGGAGGAACATGTGTTGATGACAATGGGTTTGCACCCCATGCTTCCTGTCTGTGCCCTGCTGGTTTTGCTGGCAACTTCTGTGAAATCGATAGAGATGACTGTGAATCCAGCCCATGTGAGAATGGAGGAACATGTACAGATGTTGGCGTGGGTTTCAGCTGTTCTTGTCCCCATGGCTACACGGGAAAACTCTGCAGCAGCCGTGTCACATTCTGTGCGAGTGGCCCATGTGAGAATGGAGGCACTTGCAGTGAACATCCCCAGGGAGGGTTCGAGTGCATCTGTAAACCAGAATTCATTGGTGTGACCTGCAAACATCCAAGCAAAAACACAAGTCTGTCTGGAATGAATATGGAGACAAAGCATGTGCAGAAGTACAAGCCACCCTCAAAAGCTCACCATAGGTCAGTGCATCAACAAGAAATCCTGAAAATAACAGTGAAAGAAACAATCCAAAATGCAGATCCTTTACTGAGTAGAAGCCAGGTGATATGTTTTGTTGTTCTGGGCTTGCTTACATGTCTTGTTGTCTTGGGTACAACCGGGATTGTTTTTTTCTCAAAATGTGAGATGTGGCTCGCTAATGCCAAATATAGTCATCTCCTGCGCAAGAAAAAGAACTTTTTCCTGAAGTCTAACAATGGGGAAAACCTCTCAGTTAATATTATCTTCCCAGAGAAGATCAAATTGACTAATTACACTAAGAACTACACTGCCATCTAGGCCCTTGAAAGCCAAGCAGCAGCTTGCAACTTTTCATAGCAATACGTAAAATTCATTGCCTGTGGTTGGCCTCAATATTTGTGGGTATAATTGCTGTAAATTGTGCTGAGTGATAATGAAGAAATGTAATGTATCTGTCTTGCTAAGGACTTTTTCATTTCCCAAAATAAAAGGTTAAAAAAAAAAAAGGGTTAAAGACCAAGGAATGTTATTTTGATTTCTTTTCAAGGCAGCTATTTTTTGTAAAATAAAAAATAATTTACCACTGGAACCATATTGCAGCTTTCTTGTCTTGTGCATGGTTTATGTGGCAAATACAATGCTTGTAAATTACTCAGTAATGCTTTTTTTTTTTTTTTTTAAATAAACAGCAGGTAAGGGCTATACTGGTTTATTTATTCATTTGTAAATCTTACACTACAGCAAAGTCTGCAACAAGTGCCCCTGGTGAATTCTTTTCCTATGTGTGATAAAGGCTTTAGAGATTGCAACCAGCAGGAGAAAATTCACACTGATGTCTCACCTATTCACTCAGTATTGCTATTTTTAAAAGCTTGTAAGAGAGATTGCACCTACTATAGAATCTTAGAGGTCTTTGGGATATTAATTTCAGGTTAAAGGTCTCTTGCTTGAAATGCTGCATCTATTTATCTATTTTAAAATGTTAAAAAGGTGTTAAATGTCTTTCTTTTTTAGAGACCCAGTAGAGATTTAAAGGATTTGATTCTGACTTTTCTATAAATACTCCTTAAAGACCTCTGCTGAGAGAAGTATCCTTCATGCCTCTGTCATGGGGAGAAATGAAAAGATGTCATGTGTCACCTGAAATAGGACAGCTGCTTTTCATTCTTCACTTTTGCTTTTTCTGTCACATTTCAAGGAGAGGACAAGGTTTTCAAGAATCAAAAGCAGCACTGGCAAACAGGCAAAGGGTCATGAAAGCAGTAAAATTGTCAGGAGCCTGAGGGCATTAATAAATCTTAACTTCCTTGAGGGGCCTCACTTGGGGCTCTCACCCACCTCCTGTCCACAGGTCCTTTTTGTGTCAGCCCAGTGCTGGTGGTGCAGGTCTGAGCTGTGCTGTAGGAGGGCTGGTCTCCACCTCTGTGTGCAGGTGGACCTTGGACTACCTTCTGTAGGTAGCCCATCTGGTGAAAGGACCCTTTGTACCTGTGCTCCAGCCCTGTCTCCGGCCCTGTCTCCTTTTGCTCCTGATTGCTGCCCATGGATGGACCCTGGACCTGGTTCATCACTTGCTGTGTCTGGGATTGACAATGGACCCCCCTGCCAGCCCCAGCTCTGGCGAGGTGTTCAGCCTCTGTGAGACTGTGCTGTTGTGAGGGCATGGATCTGTCCCACCTTGGGGCATGACCCTCCTGGGTGTCCCAGCTTCCTTTCCTGACTGGCCAGCCTGACACTGACTGCTCCCCATAAGAAAAACAGACAAACTAGGAAAAAAAAAACCCAAAACAACAAAACAAATCACTTCCAACTGCAGTGCCTAAAGGTGACTTTAACTGTAGTTAAGTAACAATTTATTTCCCCTGCCACCCTAGATGGGAAAAATTAGCAGCTTCTTCTAAGCTGTCTCATAACTATGCTATTCCCAAATCCATTAACAGTTGCTCGATTAAGAAAACCCCTTAAAGCACATACATGGCATTATAGTAGGATTTTTTTTCTGTTAACATGTCTCTTAATTGCTATGAGTATGTAGCAAGTTTGCTGTATTGCTGATAATGTTGGCACATAGCACCACAATGTAGTGCTAAGAGGAAAAATCGTGCTCAGATACTACTGTGGAAAATGTTGAATTCTAGGCAACAGAGTGAAAATTTTAAAGGAAGTAGATGCTCCTTCTCCAACATCTTGTTGGGAAGACAAATATTCATCAAACCCAACAACTTTTCAGCCAGTTGTAATGAAGTTTGAAGAAGACTTAGAAACTCAGATGAGTGTAAAACCATGTAAGTTGAATTGAATTTCAAGCCATGTCACAGCAGCTGACACATTTATTTTAAAACAATATATTTTAAACTTATAATTCAGTAATTGTGCATTTTAACATAATCTGTGATTATAAGTGTATTGAGCTCAATTTGGAGATAATTAGAAACATGGATAATTCCACTGAGTAGCTTGTAGCTTTGGTTCAAAACCAGTTACAACTTCAGATATCTGCTAGGATAGTGGTGAAATTCCTGAGTCACCTGTACACTTTTCCCCTCCCTTTGAGCAGAGGCTCCCTTAGCCCTTAGAGCTTGGTCTGCTCCAGGCCAGAGCAAGGCTTTAAGTAACAAAGCTTTGTATTTTAAACATACAAAATTCAGGTAATTCATATTTATAAGCTGTCACCCTTTTTTTGGCCATGGTGACCCAGTTGGTAGCTCCTCCATCACTGTGTATTTCTTCATATGTAGACAGGAGAGCATTTTTGAAGAAAAGGTCATTTGCTCCACATGGAAAAAAATCCAGACTTCAACTCCCAGTATCCTTCCTATCATTAGTGGTGCCCATGAACAGTATAGAAGGCTGCTATTGTCTGACTCTCTTCTTCAAAGGGAAAAAGTATTACCTCAAATATGAAAGTCTGGAAAAAATGATAGCTGTCTTTAGCTTCTCTGGTCCAGAAAAGAATTAAATGTTTATGTTTGTTTCTCATATCTGTGCTGTTAGTGTAGCACATAACTCCAAAGACTTATCACCATATCAGGTGAACTGGGATGATAAAAAATATTTGAGTTACAGTGTTTTGATCAATAGCCTGCAAGAGCACTCCAAAGCAAGAAGTTGAAAATAAGCATTGTGCATAAATACTGACACAAGAGCAAAGAGAAGAGCATTGATACCACTTGCATTTTATGTTAAGTCCATTTTTTATTAATGCACAGAGAATACCATATCTATGATACCAATTGCCACAGGTACCAACCTGTGTTGCCATGTCTCACCTTTTGATTTCCGAATGCTCTCCCTTGGTCAAGCAATGTCTCTCAGACTCAAACCCACCTCTGCCTTACTGCCTGTGTAAACAAAAAATTAGATAAGGACAACTAGGCTGAGGGACGGGTTGAGAAAGTGGGACAGTTTGCTAAGGACAGTAGCTCCTTCTTGTCCCCAGGGTATGGGGGGATATATTATTGTATTATTTTTATTTTAACCACCTCCTTTTGAGCCATCTCAGCCTCTGTTCCCAAATATCTGGTTTTTAGAGACAGGTTGTGGATGTTTTTCTGGGTTGGTTGGTTTGGTTTGATTTTGTTTGGGTGGGTTTGGGGTAGTTTTGGGTTTTTTGTGGGGGGAGGGGACGTTGGTTTGGTTTTTATTTGGTGGGGGGATATATTTAATAGCCATGGTGGATGAGACATCTGTCTACTCTAGAAGAAGTAATCATACTGAATCCTGGACAAGGATATCTGAGTAGAGAATACATACATGGCCTTTCTCTAATTACTATATCAGTCCATAAACCAACAACATATTGCCTTCAATCAATAAGTATTCCATTTGTAAGTGCTAAACCATCTGCTGATGGTAAATCCAGAACAGCCCAGTTGTTTGCTCTTCTGGGTTGATAACCCAACTTCTATTTTCAAAGAAATATTTAGATCCAGGTAGACCATGGTATTCATATTTAAAACAGACCTTCAGCTTTTGAGAGTGAAGTGGTGTTAAGGACCCAGCTGCAGGAATATGCACAAACCATCACTGAAGACAACAGCCCAGTTTGCACTGCCCAAGTACAATACTTTCTCAACTACGTGATTCCCTCTTCATGTTCTCAGATTTGCCTTGGCAATTTTACTTACCTTCACAGTCTTAAGGGCAAAAAATCTTGCTACAGATATAGCACTCTCCCCTTTTTTTTTTAATATATACAGGACTTTCCTGGCAGAACTACGTGCATATGCATCCAGAGAACATTAAGTCATTGCACATGTACTATACATACATTGTGAATTTTCCAAAACACATCTCATTTACTGTACATTTCTGGTGAAGGAGCCATGGACAAATCCTGCATTCCTGGATGTCACGCAGCCTAGGAAAATATCCAGTTCTGCCTGGCTTAGGTGAAAGAAGTGAGAGGAGACTTTTGTAGTTGCTTAACCCATATTGTAGTCAGCACTTCAGGTCCACAAAGACGAGGCAGCTTTGTTGTATCTCTGTGTCCATTAAATGAGAGCAACCCAGAAAATATACTGGGATTTTGCCCTTTATAACATCAAGTAATATTTAGTAATATTTAGTTTCTCCTAATTTTCTGGAAGGAGGTGAAGATATGATTGTTTTACAACTTTACAAGAGAGGGAATAAGACTTCATGTAAGGGGGAATACTTCAGTTTCAAATATGAACTGAACGGTTGCTCTGGGATTTGAAGGAACCATTGAATTAATTAATTTTGGTCATTAGCTCTAAAACTCAAAATGAGACTTTTTCTTCCATTTCACTCCCCTGTAGATCCTTGAGAAGGAGAACTTGTGCTGAAGCTCATGTCTGAGTGAGGGTCTCAGAGAAGTTCATGGGAACACAATAAAGAATGTAATTCTTGTCAATAGCAATTGAGACAAATTCTACAGGCACAGAGCAACATTCTTATATTTTCATGGTCTCTCAAAGGCAAGTCTGAGAAACTTCATAAGATGCTAAAATATGAAGGTGATATGGCATGAAGAAGAGACACTAAGCTAGGTTTAGGGAGGAATTTTTCTTAAAACAAAAACGTTTTTAGAATGTTTTGCCACATGAAGTTTGGAGCAAAAATATTGTTTTATCCTTCCTCTCTCCACCCGCTTCCCTCTTTCAACACGATGTCCTTACTATGAGTTGCAGCCTTCTCCTGTGTCCATCCGCTTGGTGGCAGCATTTGAACACAGAACCGTTTGAATCTCTTCAAACTGTTCCCTTCACATTTTACATCGGAAAGTTTGTAACCCATCCCCAGTGATGGGTTATGGGAAAATGGCAAAAAGAGAGAAGGGGTCCTTCATCTGTAGGTAATCACTGCTCCTGACATGGTGAGCTGCAGCAAAGCCACATCTGCATCAGCAGAGAGAGACAGAATTGCTGCTCTCTTTTGGAATTAAACTGAGAGCAGAATTTAGCCATTCTTCTAACTTGTAACGTGCCTTTTGATAGACCAAACGCAGACAATATGAACTTTTAAAGTGTTCAAGGCCAGTGTTGCCACGTGTGGGATGAGGCTTTGAGCAACCTGGTCTATTTGTGTCCCTGCCCATGGTAGGGGATATAGAACTAGATGATCTTTAAGGTCACTTCCAACCCAAACCAATCTAGGATTTTATTATATATAAACAAAACTACATTAATGAAAGTTGCTTAAATGAGCAGTCACTGAGAGGAAATTAAGAATAATGAGAGGAAAACCAAGAAAATATTTTATATAAATTCAGCCAAATGAAAAGATTTTGGTACATTGGTATGCTCCTAGCCTCTGTCATTTTACTTGACTATTTTTTTAACCCAAAAGGGTATGCACAGAAACTTTGTCAATAATCTAATAGTCATTCTCATGCTCCTCACTTTGTATGGTGAGATTTTTATTTGCCTGTCTCTGCCTTCTTGGCTTTCAAAGGTGTTCAATTTGGAAAAGGGAAAATACATGTTTTAATTTTAAATACTTTTTGGTACCAAATTCAAGGCCAGAACTTCACTCAGATCTCCTGAGCAGATGGAGGCACCTCACAACTTCCTGGAAGCTGTGCAAGAAATAGTTAATATTTCAAAAGGCTAAATAAATTTGGAATTATTCCATTCTACCTTCCAGTGCTGAAATTACTGGAAGAATTTCAAGAGTCCTGCATCTTATCATGGGCAAGTGTAAGTTTGAAGGGATTCAATCCTCTACTTTCACCTGGTTTTCTTCCTAACTAATGGGACTTGGAGGACTAAGGAGATCTGGCTGATCTGGTGGCTGGGAGCCTGGATTGTTGAGAGATATGAGAGGCAGCCTGTTTTCAGGGAGTGTTGGAGCAGTCCCTGTAGTTTTGAGCCCAAGAAAGAGTTAGTGATGCCTCCTTGCTGAGAGAGAACAAAGATTGCCTGGAAGCCAGAGATGAAAGCATAAGGATCACGTGTGGGCTTACTGTTGGGAAAGAGCCATAAAGGGACCAAGTCTGATGTGGAGCCCTGTCTGAGGCAGTTTTTCTTTAGACAACTGCAGGGCTGTTATATTCTGAGATTAGCTCAGCAGGGGAGATCTTAGTTTGTACTTTATAGAGCACGTGTGAGGTTGAGGGAGCTAAGAAGGAGAAGCTGCAGCTTTATCAGATTTGCTCTGCACAGCTGCCTGCAGGCCCAGTCCTGTTCTTCCTTTCAGAAAGCTGGAATTGTCCAATAGTTTCAATGAAACTGCTGCTGTTACCTTGGGGTGTCGTCTTCCTTTTGAATATCAGTCCTTTTGATATTTTGCTCATTACTGCATGGATTCTGCATTGATCTTGGCTGGAGATTTTAATTTTTCTATCCTACGGTTATGATCTTCATAAAAAAAAATAGTACTGATGAGTGAAAAAGGGTGCAAAAAATTCAGGCTGTCCCCCAGCCTCAAGACTTTCCTCTCCAGAGAATCCAGTAAGAAAGGTTAGAGATTGTTAGCTCTGTTGCCCAAGTTACAAAATTGTGACAAGCAAATGGCTTTCCAGTAGTTCCCTCCACTTCTTAAGTAGGTAGATCCAGGGTGACCATTTTCAGAAGTATGAGTTTGGGGAAAAAGGAGTTTCTATAACACTTTTTATATTAGTGTCTCAAATCTCTCTGTCTTTGAAACCAACTACATTGGCATGGATAAAAGCAAACAAATAGGGTGGTGGTAGAGCAGTCAGCAATGGAAGATCATGGCCAAACTGATCCAGCCCTAATCCACTAACAACTTTAGCAAAGTGCTTCATGTTCTACTTAGCAGAGGCACACAAAAAAGGAGAAGAAAACGGAGAAATAGCCTAGTTTAAAGAGACAATGAAATGGTGAGTCCAAGCATTTGCTTTGAGTATGTGAAGTAAAACAGTGGGATGGTCTCCACAGAGTCCCAAGACACAAGAGGAATGAAGGCCACCCAGTTAACCTGAAACAATGAACCTCAAAGTCTTGTCGTTCTAGCAGGCACGACTAGCTTGAGGCAGGGGAGGAAATCTAAGTAGGTGGCATAGCTAGAAGAAGCAGGGAATTTAGGCTTTTTTCCTTTCTTCTGTTCCCCCTGAGATGTACTGTTTAGATTTGCCATACTCTACCCAATTGCTTACAGACAGGGCATGTGTGACCACTACAAGATGAGGAGGAATTGGCCATCCTGGTATGGATGAGTGTCTACCATCCATCTCATGCTTTAAAGAGAGCAAGAAGTGAGGGGACTGAAATGGGATTGACGATATTCAGCCAACATGATATTCACCCTGCCTGGGATACTTGCCTGTGAAAAGGGCAAGTGGGAAGAAAATACATTTGCAGTTTGATTCAAAGATATTCAGCAAAGACTATCTTAAATGCTTGAGGTGTTGAAGAGTTGTCTGTATGTGTCCTGATGGTGTCTGTAGCTAGGCAAAAGTAGTATTGTTCCATTGGGAAGGACTATGATGTCTTTCAAAAAAGTAACTGTATCTTAAAAGGATTTCTTGCTGTTCTTTCTTCTCGCCAGTCTTTGGAAGAACTCAATGTAGAAGAGACAAAATGTTGTTAAAGCCTGTGGCACAAATGTTGGAGCATTAAACTATCAGCCTAAGTAGGTCTTTGGATGTACTCAATAATAAGCACTTACATATGTTCTGTCTCTTGTGGGCAGTGCTGAGTTTGCAAATGAGTGTTTCCACTGAAAAGGTTCCAGCTAAGGCTGCCCACAAGCCTCTGACCAATCAATATTCATGTTTTTTCTACAGAAATACGTTTGCCCTAAAGTTACAGTGAACCCAACTGATTGTGTATTATCAAAAAAAAAAAGAGGAGCATTTTGAACGTGGACAGTGTGTGCCGGAATGTTGGAAAGGTGCTTTAGCAGACCATGGCTGTGGCAGTGAGCGATGCTGTGACTAGATGGTGCACTTGCCATATCATACATAGCAACTACAGAGTGGTGATAGCTGCTTCTTACGTGTGTATTTGTGAAAGCTCTGGTAGTGATTACTGTGTGCATATCTGTCTTTGTCTTTGGGAAGGATGATTACAGCTATGGGATAAGTGAGAACTCTGGATTTTGAGAACATATATTAAGAACATATATTCAGTATAAAAAGTGAAACCCCCTTTGTAAAAAAAAATTAACAAACACAAAAACTAATAATACACTCACAACACAGCATAGTATTTCTGTCCAATCATCAAGCAAGTCTTATTCACTACTATTTACGTTGTGTTGGTGGCACTTATACTGTAAATCCTGCCTGTACTGAAACTTGTCTGACAAAGTCTCTTTCTTTGAGCCTGTTCTGGGGCTGCAATAGCAATGTCTGATGCAAATCATGGACATTCAGTTTTCCCATGCTTAGTATCTGGCTCAGACTAATGTTGTTCTAAGTCTCAGCAAAAAACAGCTTGGTTTCCAAGGATGAGAAGAGATTGTCTCTTTTACTTGTTATTTAAAAATAATAACCTGACAGTCATGTTGAAGCATAACAGCACTATTCTGAAGGCTGCTCATACAGACTTGATGTCCTTTTGACATGAACTTTATGGGGATGTCATGAATTTCTAGTTATTGATGCAATAGTTAAAACAACAAATGTGAGGGGAGCAAACACCAGGTTTATTGGAAACAACCATTACACGTAAATGTCAAGCTTTTTAAAAGTAGAAGTACACCTCCTGCAAGTCAAAGATCAACCCTCGCAAGATCTTGGAGCTTCTGGCTGAACTGCATTCCCTCACAGATAACAAGTTGTTGTGCTTTAACTGCCCTGGTTACAGGCTGCATGAAGCTGTCCATCCTGGAGCAAATAAAAAAGTAATTGGAGTTGTTTTGTCTTTCAGTTTTAGTGAACTCAGGATGCCTTGTGCTTGTTGTGATCAGCCAGTTGCACATGATTACAGGATGCAGCTGGCTGTGGTGTCCTGCTATCCGGCAGGAGCATGTGGTTCTCTGAGCCTGAGGTGTGATGAACCTCAGATCCTTACTCTGAATTCCTTCCAGTGGCAGAAATGGGGATTTTAAGACTGTTAGACTGAAGCTTCATAATGTTTATTCAAAGTCTGCCAGAGGTCCTTGCTCATGAAAAGGGCAAGTGGGAAGAAAATACATTTTCAGTTTGATTCAATTTTTGCACGTGTGTGTGTGTCTGAATAAAGATTTCAAGATAAAGCTCCTATTCTGAAATTAGAACTGAAACTGGAGCTGCAGAGGGCCCTAGGGTTGCATTCTCATTTGACTGCATTCTTCTCAAAGTCCAGTGAGAATATCATATGGTTGCTGGGATATGAAAGTTCAGTCCTTCAACAAAGCGTCATGTATCACCCATATGGCAAAGTTGTTTTGCCCTGGCACACCGCTGCTGGTACGGCTCAAAAGGCTCAGTGGGAGCAGGGCTCCAGCAATTCTTTCCTTCTATCCAAATGGTCAGGTTTTTCTTCAACAACTACACCCCGAAGAATCAATTTCTACTTGTGAGATAGCATTTTGACATGAGGGAACAAAAAAGGAGCTGTAAATTACACTCTTTTGTACATGCTAAAAAGTGGAAGGGAACTGATTATTCAAAATAAAATAGAAATAAGAGAAATAAGCACTTCTCTTTGAAGCAGCATTACTGAAAGGTTATTCTGGTTGTGTTTTGGATCCTTTTTGGGCCTAGAAGAAGCCAGAGATGGACTCTTCATTAGGAACTGTAGTGATAGTACAAATAATAATGGGTTCAAAGATAAAGAGGGGAAATTTAGGTTAGATATAAGGAAGACGTAGTGAGAGGCATCCCTGCCCATGGCAAACCATTCTGCGATTCTTTCCAGACCAACTGAGTTGCTGAGACTGGGCCGTGGTGGAAGACGGCTGAAGGCTTTTCTCAGGCACAAGTGTTTTGGAAAGGTTTGTCATCAAAGTCACCACAAAGGCTGGGTGGTAGCACAGATTTAGGTTTTGATCTCTTCATATGAAAAACACAGATATAATATTGTTTTCAGTTGTACCCATTAGAAACACATCCAGTCTAAGCATAAGATTGACATATAAACCACATTTTAATGTGCACTGCTTTTGACTCTCCTTCTGGATTCTGGTCTGAGTTCCTTCTTTAATTAATAACACTGAAACACTTTTAGAATAAAAGCTTCAATTAATGAATTTCATTCTTTTGGAAGTCCTGTGAAAGGTACTTAGTTTTATTTTCCTCAAAATTAAAGAAATGATGCCTTGCCAGGGCCCTGACTTCTGGCTCTAATGTCTGCCATCACATCTCTAGACTTCTAGGTCCTCAGCCTTGAGACCCATGTTTCCCATGAACTTGGTTTGCACCATGAATGATACAGAAGTTTTAAGGCAACGACTAACTGTCCTTTGTGGAAAAAAGTCAATCTTGACCACTCTGTCTACTATCTTAGAGCTGCTCCTCTCATTAGTGCTTCTCAAACTACTGAAAGAAATTTGTTACAGAGTAAAGATTTTAAAAGAAATTTCAGAAGTTTAATTCCTGTTCTTCTCTTTTGTGTACTAGTTTTGTGTCTGTGGTCAGATGGTAAAACGCGCTGTGCAACAACCAGTGATATTCCTTGCAGCTGAGTAAACCCTCTGGAAGCTTACTAAACCAAATGAAATGGCGTTTTGTTTTCCAGCAGACATATAGACTCTGTTAGCACAAAATAGTCAAAGGGTAGTTGATGATATGTATTTACCAGTGCAGAAGTGAGTTTGAGCTGGTAAAGCATATGTGTTGAGGAGGCTGAAGAAACAGAAGGTTTCACAGGGGCAGGGAGGTGACTTTAACTGTCATGTTATGACAGCATGTGTTCATTACTTTTCTGGGCATGGCCCTTTGTTCTAGTGCCTCGCTGGATGTGTTAAATCCTACGTAGGAATCTCTGGAGACTCAGAGTAAAGAAATAAAATAAAATAAAATAAAAAATACTATGTAGTGCAGGCTGAGTGTTAAGCTGCATGCTCAGGAAAGCGTGAACAGAGAGAGCAGGGTAGCTGTGTCAGCTCAGCGCTGCTCCTGTGGCTGTGAACTCATTCCCTAGCTGGGTTTTTAGGTCAGGACGGCAATGCTTTGATGGAGCTGTGCTATTTCTGCTTCCACAGCCTGTGCAGTCAGCACCAGCTCTCCTCCACTTCTCCAGGTACGGCAGGTTACCCAGAACAGCTGACCCAGGGCTCCCAAGTCTTTTGGCTGCCTTGAAAACCCTGTTCTTAAAACTGGCCTAGTGAACCTAGGGGACAACCAGTGAAATGCCAGTGCAAAAAATCAGTTCTTTCTAATTTTCATGCTCAATTACGCTCTTCTCTTTTCCCACAACTTTTTCATTTCAAATAAACTAAGCCAGTAGTAGTTAAATCTGAAAATCTGTGAAGTTTCTTTTCACAGGTACTGGTATCATGAAAAATGCAAAGTAAGACATGCCTGTTTTGACTGCCAGTAGACTGCTTTTACCTACGTGACAAGACTTAAATTGTGCAAGCTGGGAGGAAAGTGTATTTCTCACTGTGTGGAAGCAGCAAATTTTGATGGAGCAGAACACTCCTGAAGAAAAAGGACTCTCCATTGCTTAACAACTCTGTAGAAGGTCTTTGAGGGAACAAAAGGGGATGTGAGCTCAGGTACAGCATCTGCATAAAAATATGTCATGGTACTGAATAGCAAATGGATTAAAATACAGTAGAAATACTTCTACATGTCTGGATATACACATGCACACTGCAAAGTCAGAACTCAGTTCTGCACCCATTTTCTGTTCACTCATTCATTTCAGTTCCTTATACAGGATCAAGCCCTGATAGTGTTTTCTTTCTTCTAGACTAAGACTACAAAATTACGCAGAAAAATAAATTTATTTTACTAATAGGTAAAGTTTTTAACAATGCTAACAAGAAGGGAAGGTCAGTAATGATATTGCATTCATCCAGATGAGAGTAGAATATCAACCACCTTCATTCTCTTTGGACCCTGTCTTGCAAACCTTTGTGCTGGTGTTATTTATAGAAAAGATTATGAGAGACACCCGCTGCATTTACCACCTGTAGGGAGAGGATGCTAGTTTGGATATCTACAAACTGAACTGCAACTTTTCTTTGAACTCAGACAGATTTTGGTTCTCTTGAATTATTATGTTTACTTTTGGTGCCAAGTGCAAGAGATATTGCAGAAGAAAATTAAAAACACAACCTGGTTTTTTTAGATCTTCATCCTGTTCTTGTGGACCAGAGATTTGGCTGACTATCCAAGCATCTGGAAGCTCCCTGAAAGCATCCTCAGAGTTTTTAAAGTCGGCTTTTTCACAAGATGGTTTCTAATGGCTGTGAACCCTTCTATAAATAATGCCATCATCTGTGTGTACATCTGCACACATAACAGTTGGACTGAATCTACCTGCAAACAGGTGTCATTGATCCAAATAAAGTGATAGTTGTGTAATTTTTTTCATTTGCAATAAGTTTCTGATTGGCTGTGTTCCCACAGAATGATTTATTTTCCCTTCTACAGAGATAAAAATTTTATTTTGCTGTAACTTTGGGCTTGAGTGCCTGATGGTTTTTTGAGAAAGGGGCAATAGTACTGGGAATTTTATTTAGAAAATGTGCATATGCAATGAACAAAAATAATCTGTGCTAATGACAACCACTCTTATAAGAAGAATTTGAAGTACATGTGGCTGTTTCAGCACTCCCCATCTTTCATTCTATTTAAAAGTCCCTGGCAATATGTTCATCCCCTGGACAGAGGGAGAGGACAGACATTATTTAGCGAAGGGGCGGTTATCTGATTTCACTGACATTTAGAGAACATCAGAATCACAACAAAGCTGGGGTGAGAACTCTTTTGGCAATTACTGCAGACAGACAAATTCAGTGCCTAATACTGATGACACAGAACAGATTTCCCTGTTTGTGTTGTTGAAACTTCAAAATCAACTCAGAGCTGAGCCTCTTTTCATATCTGTACATACCTGGTAAACAAGAGGGACAAACTTAACCAGAGCAAAAAGCGGTCTTATATGAATGTCCAGACTACAGACTTTATATTTAAAGAGTACAGATAATGGTTTTATCCATGAAGGGAAGTTTTCTGGTTCCATTTTACTACTAACCAGCATGTAGGGTCTGTTTACTTCTGTCCTGTTCCACAGGAAGGGAAATATGACTTACAGTAATACAATTTTGTCCTCTAGCCAGTCAGGTGAGCAGAATTACATGCAGAAAACCCCAGAAAGGAGGATGCACACAGATAAGCTACCTTCCCCTATTTCATTTCTGGATCTTCACTCATAGCGGGTCATGGAATTCTTCAGCCTTGACTCTCTCGTCCTGTACTTAAGAGTGTGCTACAGTGTACCTTTGTAAAGGTCCCAGTTTAAATATTCCTATTTGTCTCTGGAATCTGTCTGAAGGTAGAAATCCCATGAACTGATAGCAAGATTGGAAAACAACAACCTACGTCCTTTTCTGTGACCCTACCCATTCTACAGGATCTGCAGTTCAGCGTTTTTCTTGCCAGGGCTGCCCTAGGTGAATTCAGGAATTCACACAACCCAGTAAAGGATAGGTGGAGAAACAGCCACCAAGGTAAGCCCCGAGCAGCTCCAACATCTCCTGAAGAGATGCTGTGAGAAAGACTGCAGGAGCTGTGAGAGGGGCCTGAAGGGTAATAATGTGGGATTCAGAATTCACTGAAGCAAAGCACTGAAGTTGATGGCCACAAACTTCAGAGATAAAGAGTATTCCAGAGGAAACTGGAAAACTTGTTCAGTTACCCTGATTCGTACAATAAGAAATTCTAGGTGTAACTTCTGAAGGCTGAGCTCTTGCAAAACTGCAAGTCTTCTGTCATAAACTAAGACGAGAAATGTACTTGGTAATGTGGAGCAATTTGTGCCATCTGGCAGCTGTCAGCTTTCTCTATTCACTTCCCCCCTACTAATGCAAAACACAGAAACTGGACCTTTTACATCTTGCTAGGTGAAAAAGTTTGGTGTTTAAAGGTTTTTTAAGGCCAAACCATTGCACTGTTCTGGTGCCTGCTATTTGGACGTCCATTGCAAACATTAATAATAATTTACCCTGGTTGGCAACAATGATATATTCCTCCTTCCTCCAATACTCCTTTATGGCATTATGTTTTCCAAGAACATTGCACATGTCCTCTTAAATACCTGAAATTCACCTCATACACTGCTTCAGAAGGATTTAAAAAACAGCTGGTGTTTATCTCATTGCTACCTCCATTTTTAGCTGCAGTTTGCTGACCTCCATCGTATTATCAAAGATTACATTCTCTTTTTTTTTCTTTTTGCCAGAACACTTACAGCTATTCTCAAATGTTTTTTAGTCAGTGCTGACACTTTGCTATAAGCCACCTGTGAAATGATTAATTTGCTTATTTTCCATTTGTGTCGTGTCTTGTGAGGAGAGGGACTGGGTCAGGCAGGACCTCCAGGTGAAAGTGGAGAGGTTGTGCCTTCCCTGGAGGGGACAAGAGGGCAAGGCAAGGCAGAAGGCAGGAACTTGCCCTGCAAACACAGTTCTGGGAAGACAGTGAGAGACAGCAGCCAGACCTTCATGGGGAGGGAAAGACACAATCACTGAAGTGGGCTCTAGGTTTGGAGTGGATGGAAACAGTCTGGAAAAAGGGTTGTTCCCCGAAAGAGACAGTGAGCAAAGGCAGTTTGGTTTATAAATGCCTTTAGCCTGTTCTGGTGCAACTAGATTTCTGTATGTCTAAAAATGGGACGTTATAAACACAGCTTTTGCAGATTGAATGTTATATTTTTCTCTTTTATTTTTCTGTTTTGTCATTGTGGGAGTGCAGATTACAGGGAAAGAAAGTCTAGATACCCTTATCTTAAAGCTATGGTTGTTGTGGGCTCTTCTTCACTACTTCTTTGTAGTGATTTCTCTGGTGACATTGACTGCTGTAGACTGGATGTCAGCTCCCTGGAATGTGCTAGAATTTTCTTCACTATGAGAGTGGTGAGGCACTGAAACAGGTTGGCCAGAGGAGTTCTGGATGCCACGTCCCTGAAAGAGTTCAAGGCAGGTTGCATGGGACTTTTAGCCACCTGATCTAATGGGAGATGTCCCTGACCATGGCAGGGGGTTTGGAACCAGATGATCTGTAAGGACCCTTCCAACCCAACCCATTCTATGATTCTTTTCTTTCAATATATCAATGAAAAACAAAACAGTATGAGAGGCTGCGCAGAATAACGAGCTCTGAACTGACATTTCATTGCTGGGATCATCCCCGCCTAGCAAAGATGCTCTGGCTTTGCTCTCTAGAGGCTGCTGTAAAGTCAAAGGCTTATGAAGTTCATAATGTAAATTAAAATCTCATGTATTTCACAGACTGGCCTTACAGCACCTCTCCTTGCCCTGAGGTGCTCAGCTACCTGGAGACCCCAGCTCAGTGCGCAACTGAGCTCACTCTAATACCCAGCAGGAAAAGAGAAATCTCACTGTAATTCTTCTCTGCAGCTACACATTTCAGAGGAGAACAGTGTAGGGCAAACAGTAGCAATCAAATCCCTGCTGCTTTGAAGCAGAAAGGTAAGATGGTGCATGAACCTTACTTTTTGGGGGTTTTGTGCCTTTGGATTGGAAGTAGTATTCATGGAGCACTCCAGAGCGGTGAGATTTTCTGCGTCAGGACGTCACAGTGCTGTGAGCAAGCATCGTAGGCAATTGGTTGCCAATCCCCAGAACAGTGCCAGCTTCAGAAATGAAAGATGTTGGTGGGGGTGCTGCTAACCACACATCTTAGGTTCCAAAAAAACAACATATTACCTGGGCGAAGTCCATCTGCTGAAGCTGTAAAAATTCTGAGCTCTCAAAGGCCATAACAAACCTCCCTGTGGAAACTTGATTCTCCACCACTCATAGAAATTTTCCCTGTTCAGCACCTTGCCAAATGTCTACAAGGTTCTGGCTTTACAAATTTCTCTAAGTTCTTTCTTGGTTCCATTTCACTTTTACCTCATTCCTCCTAGACACCAGGTCACCTCTGCTTGTAGCATTTTTTCCATTTTTTAACTGATTTTGAATAGCTATTCTCTGACTATTGCTGTTTAACTGTAAGATAGTATCATCTGTATTTCTGGACCAAGATCAGGGTCCCATTGTGACACAATGTAGACAAACAGGGCGGGAGACAAATCACTGTCCCAAAAACATATAAATAAACCATAACAGAGTGAAGGATAAGACAGTGGGAGGGTGAACCACAAGGTGGATGGGATTTGGTTAACAGTTGATTGTGACTCAGAAAACAAGTCTGACCCGGATAATTAGAGCTGCTCTCTTGCACCCAGAGTCTGGTGGCATAACCCCAGCCTTGTCTGCTTAATGGGGTTGCAGGTTTGTAAGCATCCCCAGCGCTGGCTGCATGCATCATTATTTGAACCAAGACTGCAAATACGTTAGCTCTGATTCCAGGCCTCCTCTACAGCCCTCCCCTGTGATTGTTTCCTCAAAAGCAGAACTAAAAGTATTGAGCTCAATAGAAACTATTTTATTCCGTTTCATATGTTTGCAGCTCCTACCTCCCAAGAATCTGTTCAGCTTGCTAAAAAAATGAAATTGCTACAGATGGATATTTCTTTCAATTACTGTAGAAACATGTAACAAAGCCTCTGGCATGCCAAGAACCAAGCATCAAAGCTCAAGAGCTTACATATTCTATTAAGTGGTTTAATATTGTAGAGAAGAACAGAAAAAATACAGTGTTTTGTCCCTCATGGCCTTTTTTGGGAGACCTCAGGGAACAAAAAGGTTGCAGTTTTTCTGGTCTCCCTGCTCTAATATTAAAACACTTAATAGAATATGTAAGCACTTGAGCTTTGATGCTTGTTTTTTGGCATGGCAAGTACAGTTCATACTGGTTTGATGATTTGGGATGGTCTGTGGGAGATTATTCTCCCCTGCTGTTGAGATACCAAAGGAAATACAGGGCTGGTGCACAGACTCTTCCCTGTTGTCCTGCATGTAGCTGCTGCTTTGCTTTGCACTGCTACTCGTAACCTCAAAGAACTTTTCATTCAAAAGGAGTAGCTGCAGCAAAGGTGAGGGGATGGGCTCACAGCTCCTACTCTGCAACAGAGACTTTCTATTTCATAGACTCACTTGGGGCTGCAGACTGAGACACAAACAGCACCAGGAATGTAAAGAAAGCTGAGCATGGCCATAGACCTGAGGTGTCCTGCAACTCAGAAAATACAGACCATCTCATTTGTCAGCATGGGCTACCAAGAGGCTGTTTCATCGTGCTCCCACCCACTGACAGTGCACTCCTGTGCTGGCTGTGCATGCAGAACTGAAACAGGGAGAAGTCACCCCAAAACCTATCTTATTTTGATTTATTTTTCCAGGCACACATGTATCCAAACTAGAACTGAGTAAGAGTAGGAAGTCTTGCTCCATGGGAAGCTGTTTCAGACTTTATTGGAAAAAAGATTAGATAAAAATGTAGATTCATTTAAACACCAAACTCTGTGTTGCAAATGACTTTGCTGGCTGGAACGTCTGGTACTCAATGTCCAGATTGCCCAGGACAGGTCTCCAGCCATGCACCAGCCATGTGACTCTCATGTTGTGCCACATGGTTCAGAACTAAGCCTGGATATTTCCAACAGGAAAAAACCCTCTAACCTGAAACGAAGAATGAGGAGAAGCCTGAACAGTAGGGCAAACTGCACTTCAGCAGAGATAATGATGTTGTAGCAAATCACTTTGGATTAATAAAGCAGGAAGATAAACAAGGGTGCAACCCTTATGGGGAAACTGGCCAAGAGGAAAATGAAATACAGCATTTTATTGGAATTAAATATTGTGGAGCAGATTGAAGGGAGCCAGGAGAGGAGTGAAAAATAGACTCATTTGGGTAAAAGAAATATTTAATCATCAATATTTTGAACTATTCTCACAGATTCATCTGTTTTACTGAAATTTCAGATCACTTTGACTGAAAATTGTTTTACCTGTCTCTTTTTTTTTCAACTTGCTCTGAGAAGTGTTGATAATGATTTCAATAGTGTATCTTTGATCCATCTCTCCTCTTAAAGTTGGATTCTTCTCTCCCTTTTACTGCTTTTATATCAGTACAATTTTAGGCATTTGGACACCTAACAAAGAAACAAATTGGCCTGAAAATACACCCAGGTTTTCTAATTTTAACAGCAGGGAAAAGGAATAAGTACTTCCTAAATTCTGCACTCCCTCTCCACCAGCACAACACTGGCCTAAATCAATCTCTCTTCAAATGTTTTGTGATTGCTATAATGAAATACTCTGGCTGTGTTTTAGATATGGAAACATGTTCTTAAGCCTTGTTTCTAATTTTAGAATGAGTATTATGAGGGATTTCTATTCCTTCCTCATTTAAAATCTGGTTTATTAGCAGTAGAAGAGGCTATTGAAGGAGATCACCAAAATACTCAGCTGAGCTTTGATAGACCTGTGTTTCTCTCATTAACATGAGGGGAATTCATTATTTGTAAAGTTTCTTTCCTTTCCTCTCCCATTTGCAGTTTAGGCAATTCTTAGCTTGAGGTTTTTGAAGGAGGTTTTAGCTGCACTATTGAGTATATCCAACAACAACAAACATTTAGAACTACACACACCATCTCTAGAGCTCTTCAAAAACTTGTAGACAAATTTTTGTCTGTGCCAGAAAATCTGTGTTAAAATCACAAATCAGAGATCATAGAATGGCTGAAGCTGGGAGGACCCTCTGGAGTTCATCTCTTCCAACCCCCCTGCTCAAGCAGGGCCCCCCTTAAAACATGTCCAGGCAGATTTTTAATACCTCCAAGATGCAAGTATCCCTAACTTCCCTGAACAACCTGTACCAGTGCTCAGCCATCCTCACAGCAAAGAAGTGTTTCCTCAGGTTCAGGAGGAACTCCCTATGATTCAGTTTGTGCCCACTGCTTCTTATCTGGTCACTGGACGCCGCTGAAAAGAGCCTGGCACTGTCTTCTTTGCACCATCCCTTTAGGCATTTACATCGATTGATAAGATCCCCCTCAAGCCTTCTCTTCTCCAGGCTGGGCAGACCCTCCCGTGTCTTTCAGCCTTTCCTCATAGCAGAGATGCTCTAAACCTTTAATCACCTTTCTGGCCCTTTCTTGAACTCTCTCCAGAAGAGACATATCCATGTCTCTTTTGTACTGAGCAGCCCAGAACTGGACACAGCACTCCAGGTGTGGCCACACCAGTGCTGAGTAGAGGAGCGTCAGGACTGTGCAGATGTTGGAAGGTGAAGTCAGGGATAGATTTTCTTTTTTTTTTTAAATGAAGAAAGTAACCTCTGAAGCAAAGTTCCTGGTGCTGCAATGGATTTTGTATCCCTGTAATTCTTCACACAAAGGTTAGCCATACAGTTAGAGGGACACTATAACTTGTTCACTTGGCACAATATATGTTTATATTAAGATTCAAAGAAGGGAGTGGTGCAAAGCACGTTTCACTGTGCTTTTTCAGCAACCTAGCTAAGACACAACAGATATGCATAGTATACAAAGAATCCTCAATGAGAATTACATATATTGTAAAATAGAAACACAGAATAATAAGCTGCTACACTGGTAGTACCTTGTTTTGTAAGTTTTAAATGTTATTAAGTAAATAACATGAATTCTTTAAGATACTTAGGGTTTTGTGTCTTTTAAGATAATTTAAAGTTTGACAGTGCTAAGTATGATAACACTACAGTAGAAGAATAATGGAAATGAGACATTAAACTGAAAAAATATTCAGTGTACACTGCTGAGTGCATTGTATTTTAGTATAATTTCTAAGGTACATACTAAAAAAACAGAAATTCCAGTGTGTTTGAGTGCTAGGGCTGGTTATGACTTCATGGAAGTGTTATAGACATTCATGTACACTAGTACATTATAATTAATGCTTCAGAATATTAATGAGTGAACATAAACCTTTTAAATCATAACTTAGCAGCTTTTATGTTTGCTTCTTAGACACACCAAAACATTTTAATAAAGCTTTGCAATTCCAGATTATAGAACTTTCATAGAGAAGCCCTCAAAGCACTCCACAAATTCCATTCACAGACCCCTGTGGATAAAGATTATCCTCATTGTAGAAGATCAGTAAATTAAGAAACAGGGTTTCAATAATCTGCTTAAGGTAACGTTGGAGTACAACTCTCAATTCTTAATTTTATCCCTAGTTCTAATAATTTCCTTTTGTATCCTCATTTATTATTCCTAAACATATGTTTCAAATGGCAAGTGATGTTAATTCATAAAATCTGCAGAAGTAGGTTTGAAAAAATAACCTTGTGTACATCTTTGTGTTCAGACCTGCTCTGCTGTAGACCTGGCTCCCTACAACTTTAGCTTAGGCTAAGAACTGCTAGACCTTCACCAGTGCATCTCCCTGGGGTACCTGCTCTCCTTGTCTGTCATGAGAGTCCACGTTAGTCAGGCTGTGCTGAGGGACTCCCATGAGGGAATAAGTGTTATATTCCAGCCTAAAGATCTCAAGCTTTTTACCTTCCAGCTGCTGTCAATTTGTCCTCTCTCCCCTCTCAGACTGTTGTTCTTAATACAATTTTATTCCTTTCACTAGCATGTCTCCCACTCCTTTCCATAACTGATGAGAGAGACTCAATAAAATTGAAGCTCAGCAATGTTTTGCTGTCATCTAGACAGGGTTGGAGGATGGAATATCACCTTTTCTTCCCACAGTGGATCTCAGCCTACCATCTAATTAGTCCTTAAACTAATATGCTCATCACAGCATATTCAAAAGAGGTGCAGTAGCCATGCCTTGTATTTGCTAAGATTACACAGACCCCACATAACATTGGAGCTGTGGCCACTGTATCAATATCCTAGAGCACTGTAACTTTAAGGTGTCCTCAAATAACTTTCAAAATCAGCCTAGAAAGAATAAGATCAGATAGAGAAAAAAATTCTATTATGTAAGACATCAGTATTCTTTTAGTCTAGCTTTTTTGTGGTTAAGCTGCAACAAAAGAATACATATTTCCACAGAAAGGAATTAAGAGAGCAGATTTTAATGTAGAAATACAGCAAGACTAAATGGTACTTTTTTTTTTAATTGCTGAAGAGCTGTACATAAGTTTTTGTAGCTAGAAACTATCATGGGCTAAAAGGCTTCAAGACTGTATATTCAAATATTGATGGATTGTTAAATGTAGGATCCTACTGAGTAGTCTGAATCTTTATGAAAACCCTTAACAGCCTGATCCTACTATCATTGCTGGTATAAGAGTCAAGGACATATCCTCTAAGGAATTGATTCTGTTACCTACCCTCCTGTGTAGCCCTTTGGTCTTCAAGTGTTTGTCCTAAAATCAATGAAAGAGTCATCTGGCCCTGGCTTGACAAAACAGAAAAGCAGTTTCAGATACCTATTTTAGGTATTTAGGAATTTTGGTCACATGATTCTGTTTGATCTTAAAATATTAATTCATGACAATTACCTCTGTGCCTGACCTCTCATATCACCATAATCCCCCTTCTTCTGACCCTGACTGACATTTTACAGTACTGGAGTAAACTACTAATACTTCTGGGATTCTCACAATCTGCATTGGTCTCATAACTGTTTGTATTTTTTTCTAGGTTTTTTGGACAGAAACATGTTTAGGATTGTGATTTGGAAAAAGTGTCTTGTTGATGATTAAGAGTAAAGAACAATGCTTGGTTCTCTATGTACTGTGATTCATTAACTTGCTAATCAGCTCTCCTTGACCTTGTACAAACTTGTGCAAGGCTGTCCTAAGTAAGAATTCTGACATGCTGAACTGTAGAGCACACCAGCATTTAAACAAAATTCATATTTTTGGTGGTGCTGCTGTACATGGCAGAAAGATGGCATTAGTATTTAGAAGATCTGAAAGAGACTGCATCTCTAGCAGGTGATGAAATTTTTTGGCAGAAAGCAAATAAAAAAGGAAATATTTTCTTACATTAAAGAAAAACTTGAGAGTTGGCAAGGAGCTGAATATAGAGACTCCCTAAGCTGCACCAAACTTTTCTATTGTAATTCTTCCATCCTCTAAGATTAACTGTTTGAAAATCCAATTAGTCCCTCAATAATCATGACTGTTATCTAATGATGAATAAACCATCTGCAGAAAATATTGCAATCACAGGCACAGCTGTTACCATATGCTGAAATTTTCTTACATGACCTTGGTTGCTACAGTACCTACCAGCTGAAATAAGACGTGGAAATATTGCCAGCTTCAATTAGACTAGCAAGCTGTTCCTTTCCCAAGGCTGTTGAGGCACTTCAGCCATTAACATAAAACACAAACCAAGGCGTTATTACAAATTTTGATTACTCGTTCCTAAGCTGAAGAGGTGAAATTCTGGAAAGAATTTCAGTTCATCCTTATTAGCGTGGCTAAAAATAGAAAACTCAATACTTGATTTCAAAAGATCCCCAATTATCTGTTGCTTCTAGAAATGGAATCTTAAGCCGGGAGTGGGAGGGGGCGCAGGAAGCAGAGAGGCTCTGGCAATGAGCTGCCTTGGGTTTATTTAGAACAAAGGCACAAAAGGGGATTTTTGGCAAAGAAATCTGGCATGCTTTTCCTTATTCAACAGGTAGGAAGTATGTGACCTTGTTTACTGTTTGTCTACCATGAGGTCTATTTCTAGCAACCTGAGACTTTTTAATAAAAGTAATCCTTTAAAACCTTTCCAAACCTAAACTTTCAAACATGTGTTTGTAGTAAGGAGGTGCCAGCTTGATTATGTATGCCTTTGTCAAGTAGTAAATAGTTTAATCTTTTGGAGATTTTATGCTAGCCTTTCTAATCCATGTAACCCTTTCTATATTATACTAACGCTAAAAAACTGAATTTTGATATAAAACTTAACAAGCCTGATGAAACCAATGTAATTTCTTAGGCCAGGAAAATTATTTAGCCTTTTAATTGCTTAAATTATCCATTCAGTTTAATATAATGCAATAAAAGAATAAAAGAGATGGAGAGAATGAAGAGTGTGGGTTGAATTACAGTGCCTGCAAGCATTCCCAGACCTATTTTGTTTTATAGATTGCTCATTAATGCTTCAGTGTGTGATATCAGTATTTAAAATCCAGTTTCTCCAGTAAGTTTTGTAAGATGACTAAGTCACATGGCCTTTTTTCACTCTCGGAAAGCTGAAACTAATTCTGTTGGGGGGGTCTGTGGTGAAGATAATGACTCTTCTGACTCATTTTCCATGGACATTTTCTAATACCTACTTAAAAAAGTAATGTTTCTGCAAACAGTCCAATTGCTGAAATTATTCTTTGCAATCGGGATACTAGAATTGCTCATGGGACGCTTGCTCATTATTTGTGACTTTTTATTCATTCTTCTATCTGCTAATAGTATCACTTAAATTTAAAAGTACATTAAATGTATAACTACAATAACTTCCATTACATAAAAACTTTTTACATAACTGAAGGGAAGAAAAGATGGTCTATACTGAGATATGGTCCAGCTTCTCTGTGGGTAGGGGAGAAAGGGAAAAGCTGAAGTAGCCAGTCACATATACTGCCTGGTTTCTACCTACACCACAATATTCTTTTTCATTCAGCACATCTGTAATTCTCTTCTTTTTCTCACTTACACAATGAACTCCCATTTGTTATTTCAGTATCCCTTTAAAGCATGTTCCAAGTGTCACATTAAAGAAGCAGAAAATGTCTGTCCTGTTCCCAGACTAAGAGCTCATTCACACAGTCTGGTATCTGACCTACACTTTCCAGGTCTGTGCTCCAGGAATACACCAAAAGCACTGATGGAGATTTCACTAAGCACCTTACTATGTGTTCTGCTAAACAAAACAGTCCCACTTAATATATAGAAAACAATTAATAACTTGTTGCTAATAATTTTTTATAATAAGGGAAACCCTAACTTAAGGAGGGCATTGGGAGTTTTGCTACTGCCTTTGCAAAACCCAAGACTTTTCCCTCTAAAATTACAAAGGAATTATGCTGGCATATGCTTTAGAATGCTTGCAATTATCACTAGTTCCTATGATTAAAAAGCTCAATGCATGAATCAATTATTTATAGTGCAGTTAGAAGAGTGTGTGTGTTTGCTCATAAATCCCTGTATAACCAAGTGTACTGGCATTTGAATATTAAGTAAACTATATATTAATCTTAAAGCTATAGGAACAGGTTGTAATTTCTTACTAATGCAACAAACTTAGTTGCATTTCTTACTAATGCAACAATCAAGCTGCAGTTACTTTGTGATTGAAGGTTGAGAATTCTGGATCCTTATTACAAAGTCCACTTATCCTGCTTGTTAGGCCATTGCAGAAATCAGTCCACACCTTCCTCAATAGAGATGAAAACTTCTGAATCAATAACCACCTGAGGCATCCTAAAGTGATTTTTAATTAGAAGGGAATAATATTTTGTATAATTCATATGTATGTTCTAATGCTGTCACGAAAGCACAAAGCAGAAAAAAGTCCCAAAGTATGTTCTAGATGTAGATTGATCAGCTTTTGGCACCACTTAAGACATGGCCACTTGGGCTAGCACAGGGACAGTATCTGAGCCTAGGAAGACCTTTTCAGTCTTACATCTCTAACTGCAATTAGTGAACACGTGTTTACAGTTGACAAAAATTGGTTTTGCAGTGATTTTACAGATGTTTACCTTATCATATTCCTTTCAGCAGTCTTATGATAGAGGAAGAAAGTGAGATTGATCTATTTATAATATAATTTAAAGAGTTAGGAGCCTTTCCATATCTGGATGTCACTTATTTCAACAGACATATTTGTAACCCTTCAAACAGCCCGTAGTTTTTCAGTGACCATACATATTTTAGAGTGATAAGTGATTTAAGTTCTCTCTGTCCTGCTTATGAGAGTAAGGTGTGCTCACCATTATCATCTGTTTGAAACATAGTGCACTGGAAATGGAATCCAAGGTTATGCTGAGTGAGGAAGGTGGAGACATGAGTTACAAAACTGCTTTTTATGGTTTTTTCTTTAAAACTCTTACATTTTCTTACTTAATAGTGTGTTGCCATCACAGTGACACCCAATTGTTTACTGCCTGAACCTGGCCTCTATGCTGTTGCTTCAGCAATCTTTTGTATTTGGCTGCTTTACAAAGTTATTTCTATTTGGGTGAAAAATTGGTTTCAAAGTATGTTTAAGATCTATCTTTTCTTTCTGCACATTCCCTCCAATTCAACCATCTGTGCAAATTAGCAATCCTGAAATGCTTATTAGAGCTTTTCCCTCCCTCCTTGATTAACACTTCTTGCATTTAATGAAGTCTTTTATAAATTGTGGATCAAATGTTCAACCACTTATGTCACCTGACACACGCCTAAGAAGAGACATGATGATGCTGAGGTCTGCATCCCTTCAAATCTGCGGCTCTGAAGCACCCAAAACTGAGTGAATGGCAAAGGTGCAATGCCAGTGTATGACCCAGCAGACAGGATAAACCAGCCTGTCTAGAAAAGGTGAAACCTCTGCAGTGCTCTCAAATCCCACCTGTCTCATGGGCTTAGGCTTTTAATTGTAAGCATAGGTCAGATAACACCAGATTCACAAACCTGAGGGTTTTAGGAATGTAGGCAGGCATGCAGAGATTTAGCCTGAGGAGAGCTGCGTACATAAAGAAACCCCTTTATGTGGTTCCACCTTCATCAGAAGCACCAGTCATCAGGGTTGAGTTTGGAGGGGGACCAGCACTCAGAGCACCTGAAAGGGAGCTACAACATGAACATGTCCATCAGGAATGTGCTCTGGAGGAGAACTGAGGGCTCAGCATCAGAGATGGGGGAGCAAGGGCCAGGGACTCATACTTTTTGATGGAATAGCCCCCAGTGTTGTTTTTTTAATCAAGGCTGGGACATCTGTTCAGGCATGATGCACTTTGAGAAGCAGATTTATTTACCTCCTAAAATTACCTAGTGAAATCAAACTTTTAGCAGTTCATGTTGTGAAAATTAAAGTTCGAGGAAAATGTGCGCAAATCTCAAGTCGTTTAGTGAGGCCAGATGCTTGAAACAGCCCTGAATCTTTCTTCTTCTCTTTCTCTCCCTTTGGCAGTATTGTGTAGAGAGAAGGAAGGAATGTATGGGTTCAGAGTAGCACTGTAGGAGAGGTGGTACACACAAACTAGGGGGCCTGTATTCAGAATTGGGTTTATATTTACCTATGAGATTGGAACATAAACCCCAGAATTTTTTTGCAGAGAGTCCCTGTCAGAAGACAGGAAAGATACGTTTCATTCTTTATACAAAATCTCTTTAGACTCATTTTTCATCTCTGAATTCAACACTACAGACAGTCTGACCTAGAAACATACATCTTTTAGTTCCAGGTGCTGTAATTCCTGCTGACAGCTTGATTCTAAAGATCCACTCTGTAGGCCAGTGTTTCTTAATTTCATTTAATTGAATGACTGTAAGGATGTTTTTAGGAAAAGAAACCAACACAGACCATCTCTACAGTGTTCCCACAATTGTCTTCATTTACAAGCAACTTAAAATTAGGCTAAAGTTTGAATGTTCATTTATTACGAAATGAAAGTCTGTTTTCTTGGAAGTACGGGGAATATGTGTGGTTTCGTTCAAATTTCACAGACCAATGTGATGCACAAAGTACCGTTTGAGAAACACAGCCCCAAGAGCTTTTTGAGATCCTGTGTTGGATGCAGATTGAATGATATCTTAGTTCCTAGGACGGTTGTCTAACATAACAATGTGTTGATGACCGTGTTTAATCATTTGTCTCTCTCCTTGACGCATCTGCTAAAAAGCGAGCCAAGTGAATTGCATCAGGTAAGCAGCTTGTTGCTGTTGCGTATGTGAAATTGGCTCTTAACTGTCTTGTATCAAAAAGCAACTGCAATCAACTCTGGGTAAACTCTGAAGTTTGGCAAGGCTGCCATTGTCAACTTGGCGGACAGAGGGAGAGAGTTTTGCAGCAAGCATGTGAGGGAGTGCACAGATTTATTTCTCTTTTGCCACACTGCCCAATGCTGTGAGGAAAAAAAAGACTCTTCACTGAAAAAATGAAAATAAGAATTGGTGATCCAATATTTGTGTAAAACCAAAAACCCAACACAAGCTCTTTACCTTTCTGAATCCACAGACCTTTAAAATTTAAAGTCAGACACATCAAGAAAAGCATTTGACAGATGAAGAAACTCCTATGTTGAGCCTGGGAAAGCTATTGTATTGACATAATAACTCCTCCTTGAGTTTCTAGGGTTCAAATGCTTCCCTCTTGGAAGAAAATACCAACCCAGATATCTTCCTTTGCTCTCTTGTATTACTGGGTTTTTTTACAATGCTCATTCAAAAACTGATTAGCTTTGCAATTTTCCTTCCTTTGCTTATGAAATAGACAGCTAGAATTGTAATCCTCAGCTTTCTGTTTCAGTCTTGTCAATGAATCTCAATCAATTTTATTTTTTAGAAATACTGGTAAGGCACTAAATGTGCATATTATTAGAACCTATTTAAAATCATTGGGACAGCTGTTTTAGAACATATTTCCTTGAAAATAATTTTCAGCCTGAAAAGCAGGATTAATTAGCTTTGCAATGACCTACATAGATTGTTCAAAGTGCCTGATTGCTATCAGCCATCCAAGGAAAAAGCTAAGCAAATTGCATTTAGTTGATCTCATACAGGGGGCATGGAAAAAGAGAGTAAATTATTTACAAAGTAAAAAAATAATATGCTAGTGACATCAAACAATCTACTAACATCATCTGACAATTCATTTGAATTATTATTCAAAGAAGATGCATTAGAACCTGAGAGACAAGACAATAGAATAAAATAAGATCACTGTCAGCATTATGAGCAATAGTATCTGTTGGCAGTCTGATAATTTTACTGTTGTCTGTCTGTCAGAAAAGGTAAATGTGTATTTAGTGTGTCTCTTTCTGGTCATATAGCATCTCTCATTTTTTTTGTCTGATATTCTCCACATAGTTTGTAATTCTCTAAGTATTCTAAACCTCGGTCTTTTTTGGTGTATTTTTATGCTATGTGGTACGCTGCATAGACACTTGACTGGGTTTGGGGCTCTACAATAATATTTGTAAAGGAAAATTAATCAATACAGTATGTGGAACACTTGTCCATTCTCCTACAGCAATAAACGATAATGGTAAAACTGCACAGTGTGGAGATGGCAGGATAGATGAGGAGAAGATATATCAACTCTTTGTGTGGACTGGACTTCACTCTCTTGTGCTACAGTATCCCAGGAAGAAAGCCTAAATGGGGCCCCAGTAGAAGATTGACTGTCAGGGTATGAGAGCTGCTCAGTGATACAGGGCCAGGAGAATTTGTCCTTCCATCACTCAGATCAGCAAGGCTGGTACTGCACCAGGAGCGAGCAAGAGTTGTATGTGCTTGTTCAAAGCTCGGCATCACACGAACATGGGCTAAACTGCTGTTGCTTCGATGTCTAATCTGATGTTTTCAACACTGCTGAGTTGAAAACCACCTCCTCCTACCTGTGCATTCACTCAGTTTGGTGAGGTCTTTCTGGTCTTCTTTGCTACCAGGGGGGTGTCTGAAGATCTGAAAAAAAGTTTAATGTCAGCTGCAAGCATGCCAATTTCCCTGCACATGTCCTTCCCCAGATTATTGATGAAGATGTATAAAACTAATACCACTCTTTTACGGACTCTGTTTTTTTTCAATAGTAATATACATTAAAAATAAGACTTAGAAAGTGGCATGTAAGGTGGACAATTCTAATGCAGCTAGATAATAATCTGTACATTTGATTTAATTCTGTTTTAATCTAGCATGTACACACCACGTGCAGTAGTGAGAAGCAGTGAGAAGAATAAAAGATCTTTGTGAACACTATTAAGAAAGCAAAGGCTCATCTATCTAGACCACAGAGATTTTGCAGTACCTCTGCCCTCCTCCCTGCTGCAGTAGGCATAACGTGTTAGAAGTTTTTTTCAGATGGCTGGAAAGTACTTACAGAGTGCAAAAGATGGTCTTTGTCTAGTCATTAAATCAGCAGAAAGAATCCAAGTTAGGATGGACTTTGTCACTAAATTCTTTTCATTGCTTTACTCTTTACCTCCAGTGTACATAAAATTATTCTAATGCTGCACCTCTTGGGGAAGTTGCTCCTTAACATTTGCAGAGTTCAGAGCTGCATATAAAAATGATATTGAGTTACAAAGTAAAATCATAACACTAAACGTTTCCCTGAGAGGCCAAATCTAAACCAGATCCAAAATATGTCATCTCCCTTGAGCTCTGTGTTAAATCTGTGAGACCAGATACAAAAACCTTGGTAAAGCCTCTCAGAGTAACTAAGAGGCAAGCTGAAAAAGCCAAGGCCAAAGGAGATACAAAAATTATCCAGCCAAATACACAGTCTGCTTGCAATTGCACAGAGACTAGAAGTACTGAGAGCCTTAAGGCTGTTTTTTGCAATTGTTATAGGCACACAGCTTGGGCAATAACTTAAAAAGTTAGGTGTTTGAGCCATTGGGGCTCCAGAGCTTCTGTCCCAGCTGTATCTGTCTCCTTTATGACTAAAGAGAATTTTATCTTCCCAAAACAAGAGAGGAGAGTTGCCAAGAGAGAGGCATTCTGAAGCACCAGGCTCAGAGTTGTGTCTGAAAGGCACCAGAATGGGTATTCTGCAGTAAACACCATTAATCAGTCGGGATTCAGAGCAGCAAACTTGTTTCTACAGGTAAGCAAAAGGAGCACCCAGCTGTTGCACACCAGGTCAGTTGTAGGAGGAACCAGGTTCTGGACCGTAGCCGGTTGATCCCATTTCAAAATCACTGTGGTTGTGGGAAGTAATAATCATAACAATTTTTTTTTTAGGAAGACTAAACACAGGCAATGAAGCAAATAAGGGCTGGCAGCAATTTATGCAAGCTGTGATCTCCCTATTCTTGCAGACAAGATCTGCAGATAAAGAAAAACTTTTAATCAATGGCAGTAAAAAGCTTCCTCCTACTCAGTTCGTTACAGTCCCGGAAAAACAACAGCTCAGTCAGGTAGAACTCCTCTTGGGGCAGGAGGATGCTCCAAGACAAGATTTATTCCAACCCTGTTTTCTGTGGTAATAATTTAGAGGAGTTACGAAAGATCTTAAAAGTTCACTCAGGGAAGCTAAGTGTTTCTGTAGAACGTGATAAATTTCATAATAATTTGAGACGCAAGAAGAAACTGCAACTCTGTGTGGTAGAAAGTAGGCTCACTGAATGTTGTTCATTTGGAAATGTTCTAGCGGGAATGCTATAATATAAATTGGTTTAAGGCATTAATAAGAAGAGAATTCAAAGGATGATTGTTGGCAGAGGAGAACTTAACCTGGCCCAAAACTTTGAAATTACCAAAAGTAATAGAACCAGTACTGAAAAATTACAAGATATGTGTGTATAACTCAGAGACAATCAAACTGCTTCAGTAAACAAAATATGAAGCCAGTTGGAAGGAACTTGCTCTCCTGAGGGTTGTTTCCATGTGGAGGAGCTCATTTTACATCAGGTTGTCAGCATAAAATGGCCCAATGTCATAAGTGCCTGAAGATACCAGACCAGGCCAGAAAATGCAATGGTGACTGTCAAACAGCATTTCAAACTCAGGGTACGAACCCTGCCAAAGCAAAGGATAAGAAGGCAAGTGAAGGAGGGGGAAAAGGTTGAGTCCTGAGGGGAAGATACCTGTTCTACATGAAAGGATAAAAGCCATCTTCAGACGCTATCAGTGGGAAGATCTAGAGACATCAGCTGCAGCAATGGGTTCATAGCTACAACCCATCTGTGCCCTCCTAGGTTGAGGGCTCTCTGCTTCCCCTGCGAATATGTAAGTTTTGATGGTCTGAGGTCCAAGGCAAAGTCTGTTTTTCTGGAGGCAGTGAGCACTCCAAAGAGCTAAGAGATAATCTCTCTTATTTTAGGAGCACAGGGGCACGTTTCTTCAGAGGCAGAACTCGTCCAACTACATGTAGGTTAACAGTGGAAAACAGGTCACTGTGCAAGGTCTGAGCTGAGGCAGCAATAGGTCTACCAGAATTGACCATTATATATTGGGGATGGCTCTATGTGTCTTCTGGGAGAGATCATAACAGGCTACATCAGCTAGATTCCAGAGCAAGCCTTCTACGCAGGGAAACAAACTGACTGAGGCAGGAAACAGAAATTTAAGGTAAAACACACATTTAAATCAAAAACTACAGAAGAAAGCAAAGAACAAGTCAAATTCTGGGATTAAATGAAGCATCATTTTTATTTAAAAAATTAAATATTTGTCTTTTTGGCAAAACATGGTGGAAGACAAGGAGAAAGAAAGGGGTGATGGACAGGAAAGCCACCAGTATTTAATCCACAACTTGGAATGTATCAAACATTCCAAGTTTGGCAACATCCACAAAAATTCTGCATAGCCACCAAAATTTTTACTGGTGTGTGTACTGAACAACAAATGTACAGGATAACAGCAGTGTTGATCACTGAGTTCTGCTGCTGTTAATGATAAAGAAATTGACAATTTGAGAAGGGAATATAAGAAGTGTTTTTATAGACTGTTTCACTTATTAACACACTCTGGTTCCTGTATTTCCCCTCCTATTCTTTCCCTACTTCTTTAAGTTCAGGAAGCCCATGAACTGATGTTTTGATCCAGACTGACATGTTTAATTAGCGTATGCCTTTTGACTCTGTTTATTTCTTTGCTAATTTGGTTTGCTTATTTTTGAACTTACATGGAATGTTTATCTCCTCAACGTTGTCTGCCAATGAGTTGTATAATGTAAATATTTAAGTTTGTGAAAGGTACTTTAAAAAACTTTTTATTTTCATTGCTTTGAAACTTCCATGTGTCCATGCTCCTACACAGAGGGAAAGCCTCAGGAGTTTTCCTATTTTTTACTTCACTGTTCATATTTTTATCTTTTCTTTCCAAGTAGAAAAGACCTCTCTTTCTTGTTTCTTTTCATGGAAGTTGTTTCAAATTTCTGATTATCCTTGTCCTTCTCTATACCTTTGCTAGGTCTACTTCATCTACTTTAATTCTAGCTCTACTTTATGGAATGACGAGATCTACGCACTCTATTCAAAATATGCGGCACTCAAAGCAGCATATCGATATCTTGTCTGCTCTCAGCAATTCTCTAAAAACAGTTCCTCTATCATGGAAGAAAATGCCAAGATTTCAGATTACTTTTCTCCTATGCCTTCATCCTGCTTCATCCTCTTGCATCTTGATCATTTCTAAACAAGATAAATTCTCTGGCAGATTTCCCCTTTTCACAGCTTCCCAAAATCCTACAATTTTTTTTTTTTTGCCATCCTTAGTATTCTTTGCTCTTTCTTTGGTAGAGTTTATGTCCTTTTCTATTTTCTCCAACTACATTTGACTTCCACCTATTTGGGAGGATGTATTTTTAAGAGCTACTTTCATCTTTAATTTGGCTTTTTCATTAATCTGAATCCTTTTCTTTTTGTGGTTGGGTTTTCATTGAATGGTTCTGTTTAATTAGCACTGTTCATTAACTGCAATTCTCTGATGTGGTGGTTTTAAACTTTCTCCATGCAAGCTATAAAAAATTTGTCCTTCTAGCTGCTCCTTTTCAGCTTTCTGTTAGCTAGTTTTCTCATGGTAATATGTAGTTCTGTTTAAAAAAATTAAGCTATTGTGCTTCATTTCTCTTTCCTTTGATTCAACATACTTACATGAGACTCGCAGTCATATTGAAGTGTTCCTTACATAGAAAGTGTTTGGTGGGGAATTATTTTCATTTGCTTGTTTGGGAGTTTTGTTGGATTTCTTTTGGAGTTTTAATGCAGATAAAAAATAATCAGCTATAAAAAGAAGGATTTCAAGACCACTTCTTTTTAGAAACAGAGTCCTTTCTGAGTAAAGACACAGCCTGCCCTTGTATGCTAAAGATGTAGATTTTTCTGCATTGTAAAGATACAGTTGTTGCTCTGTGCTCTCATTGTTTTATATTGGGTTGACCTTAAGGAAAGAAAAATATCTCCAGCTGCCCTAAAAAAGATGTATAAAATGTTGAAAGGCAGATGATGACTGCAGAGAACCACTACTGCCCTAGGCAGTAGCCAGTGAGCAGGAAAAGCTGTGGTATACCAGTGGCTGTGACATAAGTTAGTCAGGAATCCAAGTGAAATGATCAATGTAATTCATCTTAGCCAAATGTAACACTTCTGACTTGAAATAGGGGAATTAGCTATGTTTACCTAAAACAAACACAATTACTATTTGATTGCTGTAAAGGGGAAAAACTGGATATCTCACATCCCTGCAATCTTTCCTGGACAACCCTTGTCTTCCAATATTCCCTTTAAATTACATTTCATTGGTACTAAAGTAAAATTATGTGTCATACTCCTTGTCCTGATTCGAGATTTGTCGCATAATATTATGTACTGAAATTTTGCGAAAGTGTCCCTATTTTACAGCCCAAAATAAACCCTCAGGCTGCTATGAGTACATGTTGTCCCTCACTCATATTTTCTTCTTGAGTTCTGATTTTGCCATTCTGGAAAACACTGGCAGCAAAGACCATAATGAGTGGAAATAATGTCTGACTGAAAACTGCAGGAGCACAACTTCTCCACAAGTTATATCATATACTCATTGTTCATAGTTTCTTCATATAAAATGTTTCCTGACAACCTATAACATCAGGGCCAAGACTAACTTGTTCTATGGCAGCAACTGAAGCATATAATTAAAATTAAAATTAAAATTAAAATTAAAATTAAAATTAAAATCAGAAGACTTGCAGGGATTGTCTGTTTGGAAGGAGAAATAGGCCAAGAGGAATTTGAAGCTCTCTCCAAATACGTACAACGCACATCTGTGATGAAGTAAACACAGCAAGGAGCTTTTGCTAGTGACATAAACAGGATCAGATATGAAAGATCTGGATTTTAATATTCTTGGTACTTGAAAATATAAGCGAGGGGAAAATGCTATAGCTCATAAAATTTGAATTTAAAATATAGTATTGAAGTAAATTATACATTTCACAATTAAAAAAAAAGAAACATTATTCAATAATTAGACTGAAAATTTTGCTTTATCTATGATAACCTAACAACTTTCTATGATAAGTTTCAGGTATTCATTTCATACAGTCAATGAATGATACGTAGAGTAAAGTGAGTTCTGATACATATCCTAGCTAAGTAGGCTATAAATAACTTAAAGGCAGTATCTCTCAGAGCCCGCAGATCTAAGGAAAGAGCAGAATCACCAAAACTTACAAGATTACCAAATTAAAAATTATTATTTGTGTGAACAACATGGGCAATTCTTGACAAACTTCAATTGTTTTGCTTGTTCACTTGTGCACTGGTCATGATAAAGGGTCAGAGAAAAAGAAAACCACTCTGCACTGTGCTACAGAATGGTTTGCATTACCTTTTCTTCTCTCCAGGCTCCTCACCTGTGGATAAGAAAAACAAGACATCAAGAACTTGGACAGCAGTGACTAAAGTTAACTGAGATGCCCAAGTGCAAACCAAAATCGCCCTTTGCTGCTAAAAGATCTGACATGTGCCTAAGCTTTGAAGTTCACCCAGCATATAGGATTATACCTGTAAACAGTGGTGAATATCTAGGCACTGCACTGAGTATTCTAGACCTCAGTCAGGTTTTGATAGAGAAACTACAGGAAAAAATGCTCCGAAAATTTCAGTCCAATGGTAAAATCAGAGCATGCCTAATGTGCTGACTAGTTCCTTTTCTTCAGAAAATGCAGTTTTAGTTGCTACTTTCTTGTAAGATTAAGAGAAGCATTCTTCAATATTACTCTTCACAGTATTTATTCAGGATATTGGAAGGAGGAAGAGGGAATAGAAAAGAATATGAAGAATGATCAAATATTAAAATACAGGATGGGCTAATGAGAAGCAGAAATTCTGTAGAATAAGAGTTAAGTCTTTAAGGCTGTTTTTTAACAACACCTGCCAGAGAAATGAGTGAATGTGATCAAAGTGATTTTTGCACGTACTTCCTTGATTCTCACAAAATCACTCTGCTTGGATAGCTGCTGGTGGAATGGGACCTGAAATTCTGCATCTGAAAACAATTTAATGGGCAGTTTTCACATTAACAAATATGTAGTTCACAAGACTAACCAGCAGAGAGCAACACTATTTAAATTTGAACTGAGCGTGATATCTTGACAAACTAATTACTACATTACTGTGCATAAAACTGTATAATGCAGCACGTTAAATGTAATGCTCTGTTACATTAGTCACAGCCACTCACTGCCAATGCATTCCAACGTAATGTCTAACCCAAAAAAACATGTATGCAAATCATCTGAATACTTGCTTTTAATTTGCATGATCTTGAGGGGTTCTTCTGAGGTTATGATGTATGGCAAACTTGCAAAATTAAACACAGATGTACTTTTATTTCACACACAAAATTTAACTGCAAAGCTTTAACAAGGAATTTGCACAATGAAATTATTCCCTCTAGCCACCTTAAGGGGTCAGATGATTCAGAATGAACTCAGTTTGTGCAGGGTATATTGGGCAAATAAAAACCATCTGTTTTTTCTGCAAGTTTTTCTATATCTCTTGGTGGAAAAAGTTTACTATCTCCTCTACCTGGCAGCCCTTGAAAATTCCCAGTCTGGAATTAGGCCGGTCTCTCTTGGTGTGGCCACTGGACAACAACTACAAAAGTTTGACTGCATATTTTAGGTTGGGGCATTGGTGAGGTGATTTGCTGAGCCCAGTCATCCTGAGAGATGCCCTTAAATGAAGCTGGCAGTCTAGGCAATGACTTCCTTGCCCTGGTCTCTATTTCTTTCAGCTTCCTAAAGATGTAGGGACCAGTTTAAAATCCCGCTGTACCAAGAATGGCAGAGTAACAGTCTTTCCCAGATGGTGGGAAAGCCTCATTACTCTGGCATCATGTCTATCCCAGTCCACAGATGTGTACTGGAAGATGATGTGTCTGCCAAAGAACATTGTTTCCTAATGCTGCCAGTGAGCAGAACATCTCTACCATTCTCAGCCTGGGAGTTGTTTTGGAACAGTTCTCAAATTGATAGTAAGAGATACTGTAAGATGGCAGTGAATTCCTTGGCAAATATGAAATAGGTTCTGAAAGGAGAAATCTTGAACTGTATCAGCCATATAGTATCTCTAATGTACTTTTCCCATCTAAATTATTTTTCCACTGAGCCTCAAAACAAAGGTTACAAAAAGACAGCCTATCCCTTTAAATTACTCTTAGATAAAATTTAAAAATTTGTCCTTAGTCAGGTTCCAAAAAAAGAACAAAAACTAGGAAAAGAAAAGGTATATAACTGACAGTGTTGCATCAAACTTGTAAAGCATCTTACAGAAACATAGTACATAGTACATAGAGTATGTTGAAGCAGAGGTAGGCAACCAACTTTCTGTGAAAATCTTTCTGTTTTGCCAAATTAAATGATTTGGTCTGTTTTCACCCATGTTCACCCACAAAGCATTCTTATAGTCTGTCTTGCAAAAAGGGATATTCAGAGCAAATTTTAATCAAATATTGCTAAATGTTTCCGGAAGGTGGATGTGAAAATAACATAGAGACTTCACAGCAACAGTCTGATCCAAGACATTGTGCTCAGCTAGTTAGGAAAGATGAACTGTACTACACATCTAGGCAAAATACTGGACCAGTTACAAATTATGAGAGTTTAAAACAAATAGTGGACAGAAGATGTAGATATCAATTAGAAGTCATTTGGGTTTTTAGTCAGAATAATTTCCTAAAGGATCTGAAAGAGTATGGAGATCTTTACAATA
Organism: Atrichornis clamosus; assembly: GCA_013400975.1. Lineage (NCBI taxonomy): Eukaryota > Metazoa > Chordata > Aves > Passeriformes > Menuridae > Atrichornis > Atrichornis clamosus. The sequence goes on from WBMZ01005587.1 coordinate 48,266, forward strand.
CAAAACCATGGAAATATCACTGAGCAAATAACCTGCTTCAAAAGATCCTCCAAGCTTGCCTGTACTGTCAAAATCACAGGCATGCATTACATTGGAGAGGATGTAATACACAGCTTTAAAGCAAGAATGTCAAGAAGTATAACAGCACTGAGAGCAGGTAAAAAGGTACTAATTCCTCTGCTCATTTTTGGTCCTTTACTAGTCTGCTTTCCCTGGCATGGTTGAATACTCAAAGCCAACTGAGCTCAGCTGGTTTTCACTCTGATCTAAAGTGTAGCAGATGATGCTTGCAGTACAAAGGTTGAGTGATAATGTCGTGCACATTTGCACTTATCAAATTGTTTCAAACGCAGCAATTAATTGAAGTCTCATATAATGCCAGGAGCCATCCTGCCTTGTGTAAGCACAGTGCAGAAGCTATTAAACCAGCTTTTTCTTACAGCATTCAATGTGACATAGCTTAAGCCATTCACTTCATTTGGACTATACAGGCAATATACTTCCCTCATTACTAAATGCCACAGGAATTTATGTCACTGGTGTCTATGGGACTGGATACTCACGGGGAAGATGACAAAGCTCCAACTGGAAACTCAAGCCAAAAGCAATATTCCTCAAGGAGAACAGATGTGAGGGAACCTTCAGAAAGGAAGACCTTGCAAGAGAAGTTATGAATCCCATTTGAATTGCAAGGATTAGGGAAAAGAGCTGAAAGAATATGATTTCATGAACAGAGGGACTGCATAAGAGGCAAAAGACCCCTTTGTCTTCTGGGATGGTTGCTCAATTCCATCATAAACTTTCTGGCACTACGGCCAGACAGAGGAAAATGCAAAGTGAAGTACATCTCTTGTAAGAGCTCCCCTTATGCTTTATCTTCTAATTTTTCACAAGAGCATTATTTAAAGTAAAGAAGTAGAGACAAGGCAGGCCAGAAATTCATTCTGTGCCACATGGTGCGGTGTGCTTAGCACTCCCTCCTACTTGTGCCTGAGCACAGCCCTGCCCCGCTTGAAAGCTGTGATGTGTCTGCTTAGAAGGTACAAATTGTTACAAGATCCAGTGGATTCAGTCTAGAGCGTATTTATTCCAACAGTATCTCTGGGGCTAAAGAAACATTAGGTTTGCATGACTGCATGCGCGACAAAGGCACAGCCTCTCCAGCAGCCTTCCTGCTGTCCAGAAATGGCCAGCAAGTTACGGGAATTGTGAACTTTACTTCTCACAGGTTAACCTCTTACTGACTGGTCCTTTTCATGGTTTTTACCACCATCAGGATCTCCAGAATCATACTTGAGGAAGATATTCTAGTCCCAAAAGACCCACATAAGGCAATCATATATCATCCCTCCCTAGAGGATCTGGAAAAATGTCCACTGCAAGAGTCATTTCCTTCTTGCAGCCAAGGTCAGCTGTGTCTGGAGTGCTGTCCTGGTGGCTGATGATGACAGCGTATCAGGGGTGTCCTCTTCACATGCTTTACAATCCAGCCTGCTATATTTCCTATGTAACTACCTTTTATGCCACTGATGCCTCTTGTAGTTTCTAGCTGGGATGAACAGGGGTATCCAAAAACAGAGGGAAGGACAGCTGTAGTATTTTTCTTTCCAAAGGAAAGCATGGATGTATCATCTGTGAACACCTCAAACACCACTGCTCATTACCTCTCAATCCTGACCAGTCTGCAGAAGTTCTGTACTTTTTCTTTCACCAGCTATTGCTATGGTCTTCATCATCCTTTTGAAAGCCACCCACACCTTAAAGAGAAGAGCCATAACACTTAAAAAGACTATAATAGTAAGACAAGAATACAGCAATACTATCGAGAATAACTCTCCCAGCCTCCAGCAAGCTGCAACCCAGAAGCTTCCTGTTCCTGTTGTAGTATTGTTGCATAGCAATAAATGGAATATTCTTTCATGAACTTTTCAAGAAGGCTTGCAAATGGATTTTCCTCACTTGGAGGAGGCTTAGCTGTATTTTGTCTTAGCACCACTGCTGAGCATGAGAAGAAGACATACTAAAGTGTAATCATATCTTCCTTGTCAGCACATTTAAAAATTCTAAGAAATTTCTAAGTTCTATGTGAGTTAATTCTTTAGGAAAATTTTCCCAGTTACAAATTAGACATAATTCTTTAGCTGTGAGCTTTGATTTGGGAAAATCAATAGCTAAGTATCCATCAAGTGAATGCACATCTAGCAAGTTGCATGCAGAAGAGATGTTAGGCACCACATAAATCCACAGAAGGGTTAGAGGGTTAGTCTTCGGGAATTATGATTGTTTCAAGTAAAAAAACAAAAGCATCAATTTAAAAAGTGTACTTAATAATTGAACTAACTCTTTCAGAGATTGACTTTAAAAAACATGAAAATGTTCTGAAAGCTTTCCTTGGAAGATGGCATCATCTTCAAAATCATCCCAGTGAGTACATTTCCAACAAGTTATTTTAAAACAACTGCTAATCCATCATGTGCATTTTATGGAAAGAGCTTCCTCATATATCAGACCTGTTGGGCTCCAAGCTAGTCATGGTATGTTGTGTCTTCACCTGTAATCTTGGACGGATAGCCTCAGGATAAAAGATATCAACCCTCTTATGTGCCAGGTCCTTGAAGGACAAGGAGGAAAATACAGTTTGGAAGCTCCTTATTGCTACATTATGCAGTCACTTTTGAAATAGTTAAAACTCCAAAACCCCAAATAAATTAAGTTGGAATACCATTTGCTGAATACAAATTTCTAGATGTCTGCCCACAAGGGAAAGAGAAGCCACTTTTTGTATTTGTTGAACAGAAAATGTGGCATTGCAAAGACTATGAATTACATAGTGTTCTCCCTGAAAAATAGAATTGCATAATATGTTGTTTTACTACTGCACGTAGTAAAAAATCATTCTTAGGTCCCAAAGCCAGAAAAAACAACACATGAAAGGACAAACTGACTACAAGTTCACTGCTTTGGATATAAAAAGGTATCTGGCATGATGAAGTCTTTTTTAGTCCATGTGGTTTTCATTTGAACTGGTTCATGTAAGGTTCTTTCAAGAGGAAGAAAAAAATGCGATAAATCTCCTTAGGAATAGAGCCGTGCAAGCTTGGGAAACTCGCTGGGCAAGCCAGCTTCTTTTGTTTGCCAGATTCTAGGGGCACAAGAGCCTAATGAGAGCTTAATTAAAATTGATGTGAAAAAATTAAACACTTTCAAGTATTGTTTGGGGGCTTGCAGAGCTCATGCCAGTGAAAGTTGATAATTTTGTGGCTTTGGAATTTAATTTAATTAATTTTTTTTTCATCTGCAGAACTCTCTTGCTATCTCTTTTCTTTCCATCTAGGAAACAAACTTGGAAAATACTGTTAGGAAAGAGCCCATCTGTCTATTTTCCTCAGTTTCCCTGAGCACAGGAGAGTGAATATTTTGGTGTTCATGTCAGAGTTGAGAAGCTCTTCCCCTTTCAGGACATTTTTCTACGTGGTCTTTTGCAGGAAAGCATGAAATCATTCTGTTTGAGCTCTGAGCATATGTGCATTCACTCTACGTATCCTTGGATGGAGCACGCTGCTGAGCACAAATTGATATTTTCTCTCTTTCAGCAGGGGCTTTAGCTTGGGCTCGGCACTGTAAATGCAGTAACATGGCTTCCAGTTCAAGGCTGTCATACATCCAACTGGCTCAAGTCTTGGGCAGAAAAACTAGTATTCTGCCTGCAAAAGCCTGTGTAGACATTCCCTGATACTCATTCACACTGGGCTTGATCTGATGCCTGCTGGAATCAATGACAGTCTTCATACTTCAATAGGTTTTGCAATAATCTTCCATCAATGCCTTGCAAGAAGTATTTATCACTCAGAACTTCTAGGGACTTCAGTGGGCCTCAGGATGCTCAGTATCTAGAAGTGTTAGATTTTGCCATTTCAGTTCAGACATCCCTTTCACACAAAAAAATTAATACTCCTGTTCCAAGCGAATTTCCATTTTGGTGACAGATTTAGTGAGCATGTGCATCATTCATCCTTCATCACTCATTGTCTCCAGCCCCTGCTTGGAGAACTTTGAACTCTGGCAAGTTCTGAGCGTGACTGGAGCTCACTTTGCTTGTAGCATTACCTGATTAGAGCCTGTTGTGCACCAGTGCAAATAAGGGCTGGGAATCAGTGCTGTTACATCAACCCGATGAATTTGAATAGTCAGATTTTATAAGGATATAAAGGTTATATATAAGGATATAATACTTTATAGGGTTGCTTGAAAGAGAAATGGTATCAGAAATTAATGTATTTTTTAATGGAACTGTTTTCTCTAGCCCCTTAGAAGTGACACTCTCCCTAGGTATTCTAACAAAGTTTCAATGTCAGGTAATTAATTCTGTTTATTTTTACATCAAAAATATTTACTCAAGCTAGAACAGAAAAGTTTAGTCTCTTGGCAATGATTTTTTGGGGTTGTTGATTTTTTTTCATTTGGCAACAGAAGCTAAAATAAACAGGTTCTTTTGGGTTTTTTAAAAAATGTCTTCTGGTTTTGGGAGGAAAACACCCACTTCCTGAAGTGGTTAATCTTGAAAACAGAGTTTTGGGACCCCTCTGTTATAACTTTGTATTACAAACCAAGTAGAAAAACAACTATCTGAGTGGTGGAGCAACATGATCAGCTGGTTTTTTGTTAAATTAAGCTTTTCTATGAGCCAGGCCAATGGATATCAGCTATCTCTGGACATGAATGTATTTGTTTCTCAAGGGAATATCATGGGTATTTTGATGAATAAGTCAAGCCTCTAGACAGCACAACAGAGACTATTTCTCACATATCGTTCCCAGGGAAACCAAACTGAAAGCAGAACTTTCCAAAGAGGAAGCAGCAATCGCAAAACACTGACCAGCTGTAGGTGGATGTGCTTCACAGAAATACTTCTGGGTTTTTATCTCCTTTTATTTATTTCTTAATGGTAAATAGATCTTTTAATCCCATCTCTCCTGCAGGTGAATTCAATTCACTAAAAAAGAACATGCTTTTCCAGCCACAGCAATTTTACGTTTGTATAAAGGCCAATGCAGTCAGTTCAGTAAACACAAAATTCTTTCCCTGGGCCTAAAAGGTGTGATGACAATGAACAAAAATTCCAATCAGAAGCATTTGTCCAACTTAACTTCTTCAATGAAAAAATTTCTTCAAATCACCAGCAACTAAGCAATAAAGCTCAAGCACGATAAATTCATGTATAAATTTCTTCTGTAATAATCATCTCTACCTCTGTACTAAAGCTAGCTTCTTATATTGTATGCACTCTTATCTGAGATATCTTCTTTTAAGAGTCTCATCAATACAAAGAACTTTTAAAGTCAAGTTATGGCACTATCAGAGTCAACCCAGAATCTTTTGATCAAATAATCAAATTAAATATCAAAAGGCAATTAAAAATAAAAATATTTCAGTCTACCTACAGTTTTCAGTCAAGTATGATGAAAGCATTATTATTATTTTATCACCTTCCACTTTCTTGAATCCTGCCATATGGCTCAGATGATGTGGATCCACAATTATTGGAGCAGCTTTAACATAGATCAAAGCATCATGGAATGCAAAATTCTACTACTTTCTCTGAATTTCAGCTATACTTTTCCATGGGGTTTTTTTCTGACCCATTGCCTTATAGTATAGCAAATTCTCAGTTTACACAACACTTCTGACATCCACAAAGACATCCAACACAGCACAAAGAATTACTATTGCACTTAGATTTTTCATACCCTGTCAATTCTTTTCTTCATCTTCAATTAAATGTTATTATTAGGAAGAAAACAGACCTTTCCTTTTTTTTTTGTAACCACAGTATCCAGTATCCTAGGATAAAATGTGAACTGTATGCTGCTGTTGCTATTATTATTAGTGGTAGTTTTGTATTATGTAATTTGTATCTTACACAACATTTAAATCAGCATCCTCCTGTGCCCAGAGTATTTATGATTTAGGGGGACATAAGGCACCAGCTGCACCTGGAGGAACTGCAATACAGAATAACAGGAGAGTGGCTTTAAGAGTGGTTGGTGGGATAAATATGCCTTCCTCTTTTGACTAGCCGACTCTGCTGGCTACAAAGCAAACTGGCTCCATAAGCTGTCAGAACTGATGACAAGAAGGTTGTCACCAGCTGACCTGAAGTCCTTATTGTGCAGGTCTGCATCAGGAGGCTGAACTCCCCAACTTGCACTCATATATAGAAAAAATTGAAAGGAATGGATTCCTTAAGAGGAATTCAAAGCAGGGTGTGTCCTGAAACACTGTTTGCAAAGGCGTTTTTGTCCTGGTGATTTTAGGAGGAGTGAAGGAAGCCTCCTAACTTGGGCACTTAGTAGTTAGATATTAAGTGATGTGAGTACTGCAGTGGTACAGGGACAGGGCAGCTCCATTGCTGCTTTGAGGGCTCAGTCCATTTTTTTTCCATTAAACTTCCAAAATCTTTGTAGCAAGACCTGTGGTCTCTCTGCACCCTCTGTATTTTCCAAAGCCCAGACATCCATCTGCAGAGCAGTAGAGAGAACAGACACCAAGACAATACAGAAAAAGAAAAAAATAAAAGAAGCATGGAGTGACAAGTTGTGATGTTAGCGTGTATGTGCATCTGCCATGATGGTTTAAATATGTTTTGGTGTTGATGTGTCTGTAGGAAGGAAAGGACAAAATAATTTCGAAAAAGTATAACACCAATAAGGTGATTGTGAAGGGAGGTAATTAAGGGGATATGAGGCTGTGAGTGCTGATACAACACAGTGGAAAGGGGAAGGAGATCAGAGGCATGGGAACATAATGGCTAATGAAGGATCTTAGAAGCTGGAGCCAAGAATTTAACTTCATAAAAAGTACATCAGGAGCCCAAGGATGTGCTCCCTTCAAGTAGACAAAAGCCAGACACAGTGGGGCTTGCTACGCAGCTTTCGGTCGTTATTACATGTTGGTTCCATTATTTCTGTCTTCATCAAGTGTTATTAACTCATCATCACCACAGGCTGCCTTTTTGTCATGTAAAGCTTTGTACTCTGAGCAAAATGGCATTCATTGCTGATGGATTCCTCCATGCAGAGGAGCAATACCTTTGTGGCTGTAATAGTCATGATATCCAAATTGCTGGAGCATACTACAGAAGTGTGGCAGATCCTGCCAGGGAGCTGGTGCCTTTGTGAATGAAAATGGAGCGACAATTTCATATGTTACACCCCTAAGATGCATAAATGTATATAGCCAGAAATTTCTTCATTGACAAAAACTGCAAGGGTTTGGGACTCAAATAAAAAGACAGCTCATCTGAACCTTAATTACGTTTAAAGTGAAAAGTATATTTCATCCTTTATTTTTGAACAAAGTTATTACAAGGACTTTTTCAACACTACATGGAGGTTTCAGTGTCAGCTACATAACTACCTAAATATTTGAAAAGTGTCACCAAATTCCAAGGGCTGTCCTTCACAACAGATTCTTTAACTTTTACAAGAGCTGTAACTATAATTGTGGCTGCTTCCATTTCAGAAGCACATTAGGAATAGTTTTAATCAAATTAACTAGGTGCCACTCTTCACATAAATATTTACAAATAGGTATTTGTTACCTGTGTTGGGGGAGAAACACAGCAGATGCTTTCCTAGAAAAATTTCCTGGCTAACTCTTTCTGGTTCTTTTGTTTCTTGCCTTCCTTATTAAGCAACTATTCATTGCTTGATAAGACTCTGACATCAATTCAACCCTTTTGTACTTCAAATGGCTCTGGACTTTTGTTTAACTTGCAGCAGGTTAATTCTGTCTCTTGTATTGAGTTTAGTTGCCTGTGACTTCTCTGCAAAAGCAGGTATTTTCTTTGTGACTATATTTTGCTTCTCTGACATATCATTCAGCTTTGTGCCAAATGCTGTCACTCAAAGAGGATGATCTCCAGGTTTCTTTTGTATTCTGCTCTGTACCAAACACAGGCACTTTCTATGAAGATTGTCTGTGCCCTGGGAAAGATGTGTAGTCCCTACCCGCTCAGTTTCTTCTGACTTTCAAAGAAAGGCAAGGCAGAGTCTATTGCTGGTTGTAGTTTCTGTATTCTTACCTGGCTGCCACATAAGGTTGTCAGTAGGCTGAGCAGAGTAGTGATGGTGGCTTTTTTCCCCCTGTCTCGCAGAGGTGTAGCACCAGTTCACCCCCAGAATATGTATGGCAGGAATGTGATGTCCCTATTCCAGTGATTCAGAGACAGAAATCTGTACAGCACATGACCACATCAGCCGTTTTGCTCTGTGCACTGCAAGATATCTCACACCAGCTGGATGGGTGTCACAGCTGCAAACTGAGTGAGAAGTACCTGGGTATGCCTCAGGCACGAAGCCAGACACTGAATCTGACAGGCCCACAGTCATGCCTAGTTCCCAAATTCATTGCTCCCATTAAAAATCTCCTTCCTTTCTTGAAACCCATTTATTTTAGGGAACATCTGCTATGCCGGTGCAACTGGAGGGCAATTTGTACTGGTGCAAACAAGCCCAGGGGAAGTTTCATGCTGTCTTCCCACCACGTCCTCTTTGTTCTGCTCCCTTCTCATCCCAGTGACAGCTGTGTCCTGGGCAAAGTTTACCATTTATGTGGAAATGTGTTGTATTTTTAGCCTGATTTCCTAATAATATGAGAATTGTGAGATCATGTCCTTCATGCGTTTGTGGAGAGGATGGTCATTGTACAAGTATCCTATAGCCCTCACCCTTCCCGGGAACTTTTTACTCTGTTTAGCAGTCTCAACCAAATATTCCAGAAGGCTGAAGAAGTCTGAAATGTCAAATGACTGTTATCTCTCCTGACAAAAAGTGCCATGAAAAGGAAAGCACTAACCATGGTAATAGCAGCACACCAAATATTAGACCTCAGAAAATTTGCAGGGTTTCTTTTTTTGCTCTTCTGCATCCATGAGAGACAAAGGCATAAGAAACCAAACTCCTTCAGTCCTGTTTCTAGTTGAATTACTTTTTTTCTGTAAGGCTCAGTATAAACTAGGGTTATCTCACTGGACACTCCTTCCAGTGTCACTTTGTTATATAGACAACACTGACAGTCAGGAACTGTCTCCTGCAAGCTGTGTAAGGACCAAAACAAAAGGAACAGTGTGTCAGATGACACCATTTGTGTCTTGTGCTCTCAGTTTTCCAAAGCTTCAATACTGTGAAGGGCTGAGGCTTACACCCCTGTTTATATTTTAGGCTTTTTTTTTATTGTGTTTATCTTGCTGTTTCCACATCCACTGGTGTATGTGGTAGCAGAGGCATCAGCTGAGAGCAGTGTCATCTGTAGGTCTCCATCCAGAGCAGGTCACCTGGCCATACACAGGACACCTGACTTCCACTGATAGGCTTTGTATTTGCTATTTAGAAAATATTAATAAGAAAGGGCATCTATCAGACCAGATAGTCACCACTGACACATGGTAAACAGATAATACACCAAAGAACTAATAACGCTAATAATGAGTAATGGGGAAATTCAGATATAATTAGGACCCCCAGCCCATTCAGTCTCAACCCTTAATCTGACACTGCTTCTTCTCCAGTCTGTTAAGTTGTGCCCTACTAAATGCCTCAATTTCAGTAAACTAAGAGTGACCTGGAAGTTAAATTAAATATTGCATTGTCATGAAAGAAATGGCCTTGCTGCACATTGTAAATTCTGAGAAATTCCATTAATGTGTGTAGTCAAACTGCTTAGGTTTCACACCATGAAAAACTCCAAAACCAGACAAGAGCAATGGACCACTTGATCCCTTTGTAAAACTTTGTAATTTTCTAACCCCTGCTTGTGTTCAAAACTAAATTGACACTGAATTTAAGTTTTAAAAGCATTGCAAAGACAATTTCATTTTTTCTCTCTTTGTGCTTACTCTGAAGTTAGCTTTAGGTTTGATCAACTCAGATACTTATTTGCTGAAAGCTACTGGCAATAGTGATGCAATATTGTCATGAATCTTTATCTTGTTTTACTGCATTGCTTAAAATATACTGAAAAGGTGATCCCTTTGTATTATGCTAGAATTCCTCAGACAGACTATGGCATCTGTGAAAGGTTCTCAGTAAGTATTGGTTTTATTTCCAGGTACAATTTTGGAAGATAATAGTTACACAACTTTCCACAGAGCAACAGCATCCCAGCAGCACAAATTTACAGCTTTTGGACCAGAGCTATGGCATAAGGATCAAACTGTTTGTGACTGAAACCACACAGAAAGCTGATGATTTTCTGCAAAAGATGGTGGTCCAAAAAAAGAATGGAGCTTTTATGCTCAGCACCGCTGGTAGAAAGGGGAAAAGATGGGAAATTACATTCATTTCTGGTTGAAATGGCATTTCCTTACTGCCTGACAGTAATGTAGACTCTGGGAATTCAGGTAAGTAGGGGAAAATGCATTTAATAGAGCAGGAATAGATCTGGTTTTGAAGCACTAACTTCAGCTGGGAAGATAATGAGCTATGGAAAAACCTCCTTGCGCTGGACTGGAGTAGACGTGCTAGGGAAAACATAATACCATCTCACTCTCAGACATCTGAATATTCTTCCTGAAGCCTTTTCTGTTTGTTTCTGACATGTGCAATTTTACTTTATTTGCCACGATAGGGTTGCCTATAGTCCACTTCCCATTAAGGTCCATGGGGAGACTTAATAGAAGTGGGGTTGGCAAACAGCCCTTGTCCATACTTCATTGTTTAAAATTGTTACTCAACTTCCCATCTTTGACATTGTTTTCAAACATACAAGCTTTTTTTAATGAAAGAAGTAAACTCAAATGTCAAATCCATTAGCTTTTCTTTCATCCTTGGTAAGCACAACTGACACGGAATATAGCTGTAAAAAGTTGCTTAGACCAGTTAAAAAGGAAGATTTCTTTCTAAGGACAGTTAAAGAAAGTAGAGCATGGTAAAAAATGAAGAGTAATAGTATCATATTTGTAGATAAGGTGAGTGCATGAAACAAGGAATGTTAAGGAGAAAAGACCAAAAATGTGTGGAGGTTTTATTAGTGAACAATCTCATTAGAATGATTCATAGTTGAGCAATTTTGCCTTAGAGGAGTTCTTTTGATTCATGCAAAGAAACTGGGAGGCTCTGGAACAGAAGAAAATCAAGAATTAGAGATGAAAACACCAAAAGTTTAGAATTTCAAATGTAGGTGATTATTCAAAGTGTTTTGAATCTTGTAGCATTGCAGTGTTAGATGTTAGATTTCATACTAACATTAGATGTGGACACTCTGTCCCAAGACCACTGAGATAATTTCTGCAATACTGGAGCAAGGTAAGTTATACATGATTGGTTTCTTGGAGAGATTTGTCTAACTTGTTCTTAAAAATTTGCAAGTAAGGAAATTAAATGCTATCCCTAATCTGCTCCTGTATTTTATTATGTTCTGATCACTGATAAACTGGAGGATTTTGGCTAACCAGCTGTACATACACCTTAGATGAAAAGCTGCTGGACTGGATTTTCATAACTTCCTTATGTCTCATTTTCCAACTTTGTGGGTCCCTACAATCAAACTTTCTGTCCAAAGATGATCTTCCTGTTGTCTTTGGGGTAAGATAAAGCTAACCAAGGACCCATGATAACTATTATTGCTACTTTAAGGTCATTGGCATTATTTTATTTTGTTTATTTGAGGAATTGCTTATAGAAGGAAACCAGAAATGAAACAAAATTTTGAAAGACTAGTGTGTAAACCTTAGGGATGTAGGATTCCATCTGAAATTCAGGCAAACATGAAGAAGTGGAATGGGAATTGTAGCCAAAGCCACTTTCCTGCTCCTGGAGGAAGTCAGACAGCAAGTTACAGCAGGACTGGGCCATATGTCAAGGGAATGCTGTGGGACATAATGAGCAGCTACCAGTCCAAAGCATCTGCCTTCTCTGAACACGCTTCTCATCTGTATTCCAAATTCTGCAAAGACCTATTTCCAAGATGCCCTGACAGGTGTAGCTAGTATATACTGTGGAGAGTTAGCACTGTGCCACCAACTAGCACAAACACAGGGCCATGAGAAAAATCCCTGCTGAGTCACATAATCTACACAAGCGTGGTATGCCCACCAACACCCAGGCCTGAAACATCCGTTTGTCATCTTTCCAGGAAAATGTTTCCAACACTTTAAAGTTTCCTGAGTTTATTGGAGATTTTGTTTTTTGTGGCATTTATGTCCATTTACGTAACTTTTGTAAATCTGTTGCTAATTGTTATATTTGCTTCTTTATTTCATTTGTCTGATGCCCTTTGAGTGGTTTTAATAAAATCACATATTATGACTAATGGTCTCTGTCCCCCATCAGAGAGTCCTTTCATGTCTCAAATAAAGAAGGTCTGACAGCTAGAGCCCACGCCTTTACTCTTTACACATCCAAGTCTCCCATCCCACTCCTTGACATAATGGGATTCCTTCAGGATGGGACAAGGTGATACTCACATTGTGCAGGCTGGGAAGACATTGCATCCACATGGTAGTCAAGTTTTTCACTCAGCTGGGACAATAATGAAGCACTGAGACATAGCCTTCAAGACTGCCAAAGGAAATAGTAATGGTGTGTTCCTTTCCCCCATTCCCACGTGACCTTCATATTCCATAATCTGCTCAGATGATAACCACCAGTGGCAGTTGTAATGGTGTGTCTGGTCATGATGGCTCCATCCGGCTCAGACGGGATTAGGGGGAAACAGATGAGAACACAATAGCCAAAGACTAATTTGAGCAATTCATCCACCTAACCATAGTGCTGGTCCAGGTCCGAGTCAAGCCAACTTTGGAAGAAACTTTTAAAGTTGGTATGCAAATACAACTGTGAGTCAATTATCTTACTCCAAACCTTTTGGGTCACCCAGCACCTGTGGAGCTCTCCTGCACAGCACTAGGCTGCATGCCAGGATCTCACCTGGAGTAGAGACATCTCTCTAGGTTACTTCTCAACATTGAGAGAATCTTTATTGCATCAGATACTTGGTAAGTGACTGGGGAAGAAGCATGCTGAAACTTTGAAATCTTAGCTAGGTGATATAAAGGGTTGAATTTGCATATGTAATCCTTTAGGCATAAACTGTTGACCAAATCAGGGACTAAATTGGATTAAGCTGCACCTAAACTCCCTTCTGAGGCGGAGTTTAGAAAGCAAGGGAATCCTTTCTGAACCTCAAATCTGAATGGGAGGGTCTCTCTGACAGTTTTGTCTGACCCTATCAACTGTACCTTACCATCAAATCTTGTCAAAACGGTATCACATTACAATCAAACTTTGCTAAATAGCACTGATTTATATCAATTAACATATTGCTACTTCTCTCTTATGAGTGAAGTGCAACACTGTGACAAAAATGCACTTAGAGCAAACTCAGCAGTTACAGTGTATTTGTTCATTCTAAATAAAAATATGTCTGGGTAGATTACTGCATAACTCAGCTATGTCCAAAGATCCAAATCTACAACAACAACAACAAAAGCATATAAGCATCTATAGTGCTAATTGTTAAAAAAGCAATTCTAATGAACAGCGCTGGTTAGCTGGGACCAGAAATGGCTCTGTTCTTAATAAGGCTGTTCCAGGAAAAGTTAATCCACAAGAAGCTACTCTTTTTCATTTCCTCCATTCCCTTCTGCCTGAAGCCAAATCTGCTTGGCACTGTGGCAGCTGGCTTCCAAGATAACGCTGTGAGATCTTGCAGATGCAAGCTCTGGTCTCTGTGTATGCACAGATGTCAGCAGCTTTTCTGTAGCACAGGGGTCCCTCTGTAGCAGCTGATAGTGACTTGGCAATGCTGTGCATTTGCAAAGCCCCGCCTTATGCAAACCCAGACTAATCACAGAAATGTCAAAAGGAGAAATGTGGAATTTTGAAAGGCCGATGCCATCAAATACCACCATTTCAATAGCTCCTAGTATAACCCTAGGCAGTGAGAGTATGTTGGTCCCAGCAACAAGTTTGGTATACTGGTCCAGAAGACAGTATTAGTATTCCAAAGAGTGCCAGTGCAATATTTACATACTGATTAAAAAGCAAATTAGTAACTTTATACTAAAATTATACTAAACCGGCTATTGCCAAAGTTTATGTGCAACATAATTCAACAGATCCATCTTCAGCAGGCAGTAATCCTCCCACTTAACTAACATTTTTTAAAAGTCTCTATTCTCATAAGGAATTTTTATATCGATATAAAATATTAAAATATTGAACAAATCCCTGTATTCCATAATATATTGGTGGTTCCTTCACAGAGCAACATAGATTCTAATGTCAAAACACTCATTTTGACAATATAGAAAAAGCAGGGGTTTTCATTTTAGTCCCTCAATAAGGTAATCATATCTGCTTATCCTGGAATTCTTTTGAAATATAATAGTCTGAAACCCTAATCCTGACATTTTTACAAAGTAATTTAAAAATAAACCTCTATGCCTCACCTTTGCAGAGATGCAAGTTTCGAAACATTAATAAAATAGGGTCAAAAATCAAATAGGAATTTTTTTTTCTTTAAAAAAAAAAATGTTGATGATAATCACATTTTTTGGGGGGGCCTGGATCTTTATCTGAATACCTGACAACTTGGAAGAAGGAGATTTCTTTCAGAAGTAAGTTTGAATGCAGGAGTGTGTCTTCCTTTGAGCTCCCTAGTCTCAATTTTGTTATATGTTACAGCATGTTTTACTTTAAAACAATGCTTGGAGGCAGTAAGTCGTTATGAAATTGTGCTTTAGATATTTCAGTTTTAGTATTTACTATTGTAGATTCAGAAAAATATAACAGTAAAAATCAGTCCAAAGTCAGAATGTGATAACTAGGGTTTCACACATTAGTGAAAAAAACATAATGAGAAAGGACAAAAGAAATAGTTTAATCCACAGAAAAAAAACATGATTTTCAAACACTCTGATAAATGAAATTTGCTTTGGGTGAACAAGAAAGAGGAAAAAATTCAACTTGTGTTGCTGGGTTGCTGGTGACCCAGCGCAGGCAGGCATTCTGTGTGGCTGTGCCGGCCACCCGCACCACAAGGAAGGTGTTCTCTTGGTCTGGGCCTCAGGTAAGCTGCAGGGGCTGTTCAGTTAACCTCACAAGAGACCTTAGAAATTAGAACAGCTAAAGAGTATCTGGAATATGATCTTATTGCCCTATGTTTTTTTCATAAATTTGTTGCAAATTCCAAATTTTCATTTTTCATATTGAAATTTTTCATATTTAAATTCTGTCTCTTATGAAACTAACTTTGCATCATATGACTGACATGGGCTAGGCAGTCTTTAATATAAAATTGTGCCACTATCACGCTTGCAATGTCCTGGGATAAGTCCAGCATGCCAAGAGATCAGGAGTGTGCCTCTGGCTGTGCTGCAAAAGCCAGTAGAGACATTAGCAATGTGGGTGTCTTGTGCTGAGGACAATCAGGGCCACCAGTGAGTACGTGTCACCCGTGAGTGCTCTTCACGTGTGTTACCCACTGGCTGTTCAAGGCCTCTTCACGAAACAGGAAAAAATAGAAAGACTACAGCAGTCACCCTACCAGAAGACATGAGGAAATGAGAAGAGATAGGGCCTGGAGTAAACAGGGAACACAGACAATTCACAAGAAATCACGAGATGGTAGAGACAAAGATGAGGAGGGGCAGAAGGGAAGGACCCGCCTGCACCTGGGTGGGTTTGCGTGAAGACAAACTGGAGGAAATTTCAGAGGGCATGAGGGAGACTCCTGCAGGACCAAGGTACGAGGTGGGAATATGAGGCTCATTGTCACACGGGACAATCCTGTGAAACCGAGCAAGGTAGGGAAAGAAATGAAGTTCAGGTTATCTGCAGTGGAATTTCATTTGTTTGCAGAGCAAGATGGCAGATCTTAGCAACTTCAGACAGTTTGAGAAGTGGCCAAAAAAAAGGTATCAGTGATGAACTGCAGGATACCTTCTCAGAGAGAAACCTTATCTTGCAGGGTAACTCCTGTGCAACACAGCACTCCGTTTTTTGCAAGCATGTTGTCTGCCCCAGGAACTATGTAGAAGAATTAATTTAAAAAAAAAAAAAAGGAAACATTCACATTGTAAGTTCAACCAGCTTGAACAACAAAATAGAAGAGCTTTAGTAGTAGCATGGGGTCCGAAACTGGATATTATAACAAAAACCCATGGGCTAATAGTCATGACTAGAATGCAGGTGCTGGAGAATATGCACTGTTCAGTTACCATATGACCAAATTGGTAAAAACAGTTGTTAGCATTTTTAGTTAATGATGTGGTATTCTGCAGAATGAATAGTGAAACAGAATCCTTTTGGGTCTAAATCATCCAAGGGATGGAGAGTGAACAAAATTCTATTGTTGCAGTCTTGGGAATCAGCCATGGGCCAGTACAGGGAGAGTGGGGAACAGAGCTCTTGTTAACATTATTAAAGGCAGAAATCTGACAGGGAACACTCTCATTTGGGAAGACCTGAATTTCCAGATCGAGGTTGGAAAGCAACTACAACCTTCTGGCAGGTGCAATAAAAAGGTCTGGAGTCAATTTCAAGAGGCTCTAAAGAAATAAAAGCAAACACAACCCAAGCTTTAAATGACCCCAGCTCAGCTCCCTCTCAGAAATTTGTGGAACAAAATTAGCCACTTGGGCACTCAAGAATGAGCAAGACTTCTTCACTCACATGCCCTGACTTGTGGAAAAAAAATATTTAAAGAAATAAATATGTTAAGGGAGTAATTTGCCACAGGTCTCACTAAAAGCAGTGATGTTGACCACCATGGTGAAACTGGGATGTGTGTGAATGGAAGAGAAAGCAAAATTCAGAGATTAAAATAGTCCAGTTACAATATCACATGTTTTGCACTCCAAAATTTATCAGAAACAGATACATCAAATTCTAGTGTAATAAATGATCATATAAGAGTTGTATTTTGTGAGCAGAACATCTCCTTTTAAACTGAATATTAAAAAGTACATAGATTTTCTAAAGATGAATCATACCAACTTCTCCCTGTCCTTTCTTTGATATTTAAAAACATCAGTTGTGTTCCAGGAAGCACAAACCTACCTCTGATATTCCTATGGGAGACATCTGTACAAGTACCCATATATGTGAAGTTTCTAAAGGGTATCCCTTGCAGAAGAACAATCCACAATTTAAAATCAGTCAAGTATGTAAGTATCCACCACATACTATGCTGGATCTATTTGGCAACCTCTAAAGCATTTGGACAGAGCAATTAAGCATTTTTAGGAATTGAATGACATTTAGTAAGGCTCTATATGTAGAGCCTATAGCAGTTTTGTCCCTGAAAGGGATACATCCATTCTTGGAGATTTTCCAGTCTGGATAAAGCCCTGAGCAACATGGTTTGAAATCTGCTTCTTTAAGCAGAGACTGGACCTGATCTTGAGCTCTCTTTCAACCTAAATTATCCTACTATATACCAAGATGCCAATTCAACCATTGGTAGCAGATCACCTGTTTCTTTGAAAATTGTTTGTTATATATTAAATGGCAAGACTGACAGTAATGCTATGCATGCTACAGTTTTGGGGTTTGTATATAATGTATCATTCATGAAAAAAAAATATAAAGCCTAAAACACTGAAAAGGTGGGTGAAATCACAGAGACAAGAACTCAGCAAACATTCCAGTCAGAGAGATTCAAACCCTTATATCAGAAAGGCAGTTTCTATGTATAGCTGCTTGAAATGTTTTCAAGTTTTTTTCAGGTTTACAGCAAAGAAAAACATGAGACACTAGGAACCTCCAAGGATTTGTAATATCACACTACAGATAAATCAGAAGTTAATTCAGCTCTTTTCACTTATTACTCTGAATATGGACTAACGTGAATGAAAGGAAAATAGTGCCTTTTATGGATGGCTGCCTTAAGACTTTTTACTGCTGTTATTCTTTTAAATTTTTCATTTTTCATTCAGGTAAATTCTATAAGAGATGCTATTTAGTAGGTGTAAGAAAAATTGTGAAGATACATCACAGGTGCTGTGAGCAAAGTGATGTTGAAGCCACATCTTGAGAAAGTATGTAAATAAGCAGGATGAAACATAGCATTACCCCTATTTTGTGGTTTCCACCACTGGTTTGACTCACTAATACATATCCTGCTTGCATGCAGAAGCATGAGTTTACGATCCATTCTGAGTACAAAAGCATTCAAAGTAGCATGCAATGAACTAAAATTTCATAAACACTGACATTCCAAAATGCAAGATGGGCTTTTGGTAATTTGTACACGATTTCTGTGATGATTAGTTGTTATGATATCTTGCCCCACAATTAGCATTTAATCACAAATTTTTGTAGAAATTTTGGATTTTCTGATTATAATATGCTAAGAGAAACATGATGCACTGATAAAAATCAAAGATTCATTTGTACAGTCTGAAAACGTTGCAGTAACTATAAGCATATGTCAAACATGCTGTTCTTTGCTCAGGAGAAAAAGAGAAAGTGACAGAGTGAAAAATAAAGTGAAAAAGAAGTGGAGGAGAGGAGAGGAGAGGACAGGAGGTTTGCCTCTCTTCTTCGTATGATCATTCTAAGTGTTATGATGGGTGTGCAAAAACATCTGCAGGACACTGCATTGCTATAACACAGAAGCTATGGCCTCTCCTTAATGGAGATTGCAAAGACTTTTCAGGCATCCTGACCTTCACTAAGATTATATCTAATTCTTACCTTTCACCACAAATACTCCAACATAGCAAAAACCTCAAGAAACAAAACTGCTATGTCCAGTGGTATACTCAGTTACTTACAGTATACTGTTCATATACCTGGATGGAGGGAGCGACTCTGTTATATTTTAAAATTAAACTACTAACTTGTCATTGAGAGAGACATCAAACACTTGTCAGGGAAAAGATGAGGTAAACTTGGAGATGATAAAAATAAAAGAAATTAGAAGAACAAGGATTAAACCTAAATCATTTCTGGAAGCCCATCTTTCTTAATAAATTCTTCAATTCATGATTGTGACTGCACTAACAAACAATGCCTCCTGTATAGCCAAGAGGCTCAAATTCATGGGTCTCCTCTACAGTATTTGGTCATCCACAAATTGTTTTCAGGTGAATGTCAAATTGCATCCACAGGTGTTTACCTAGTAGACCCTCCCACACTATTTCTTGAAGTGTTTCTTGATTCTTATCACATGGCAAATAAGTGCCCAAGGAAAATACCTTGTTGTCTTTTGTGCCCACCACATTCTACAAGTTCTTATTTAGCTGAAAAATAAATGTATGGAAGTTCAGACTATGATCAGTCATTGTAGAGCCTCTAAGTAACTCTGTATCCTTTTGTCTTAAATTTGGCATTGTTTCCATTATTCTAAAAGTCTGTTCTCATCAGAAATTAATTTTGAGAGTCTCAGAGAGTCATAGACTTCTGAAACTGATGTTTAATTCCTAAGTGATGAAGCTCAAAATATTAAAATAGAAATTAAGAAAAAGTATTTTTTAAAAATTTCAGTTTAACTGGATATTTTTCCCATCTGAAAGTTGATCACTGTGCTAATGTATTTGCTAGTCATGCAAAATCAGGACCTATTTTCTTATATGCTTGTTGAGCTTTTCTGAAGAATTTATCCTTTGGCATTTTTTTTGTCTATGACTAAGTGTTTGAACCAGTAAGAGAAGGAAGAAATAGCAGGTTTAATGTTAGATATATGCCAAAAGATATTACCAAAGTACAGAACTAAATGATACTCAGCTAGAACAACGTGAATATCCCAAAGATTTATTTAATTGAACTTAAAGGCCAAGCACATTAACCATACTTGAGCAAATACTGTGGGCAATCTTGTTTTTAGTCCCTGAGAAAATTAAGACTGGAATTTGTTCCTTTTTTGCAGGAAATTACATGCACATTTCCTATCTAGATGCCTCCTTCAGTGTTTAGAACAGGCCTAAAAACTATGTATCTTGAACATAAACAGTTTTTATGGAACCAGATCCCTTTTTCACACAAGCTGAGACATTTCTTAGGGCCAGGGTTTTCATGTCACATTCTTCCGATAATTAAGGTCTTGATTTTATTTAAGTGTTGCTTTTAATAAATTCCACTTGATATATGTGTACAACCTGGACAAGAACTGATGGTTGCTTCTGCTGAAATGCAGTTTGTCAGGAAATGCATAGCTAATAACAAGTCCTTCAGTAGGAGTGCCTTGTTTTCAGTAAATAAAATTTCAAGGTTGTGATAGCATCCAGTTTTTCTTTCTACTTTTTGACCCGGCTTCTGTTGACAACAGCAAAACAATAACTTGAGAATTGTCATAAAATAGGAAATGTGGATGTTTGCTAAAATGTAATAAACAAATTTCTCTGTTGTTATTGCCAAAATTAACAACTTTCTTAATTAGGAAATCTATTGTATAATTTGCCATTGAGAGTAGTATCTGGCATCCTATCTTTACCAAAACAGAGAGAATCAAATTTCCCTCTCCAGTAGTGATAATGGTGTAAGTGAGGTGACTCCGAGAGTTTCAGACTTGACTACTATAACCAAAAGGAAAGTCTTGTGCTCTTATCAAAGTTCATATTTCAGAAAGAGCTCGTTCTCCACCTTACCAATAATTAAGCTTTTTGTCACAATTATGCTGTTGCAGAACTTCATTCCTCTGGTGTTAAGACACTTCCCTTGTAACTCCAAAGTTTATAATGCAAAATCTGTTAACTTCTTTTTTGTACTCCAAGATAGTTTTTAAATTGTTTCTTTTCCCACCCTTGTCTTTACCCACTCCATTGTGTTCACAAGAAAGCAATCTCTCCTATAAAATAGGGTTTCTATTCCTTCAGTTCATTCACTAATAATTCTTTTCTTCATTGTTCCTCTTCATCATTCTTGAACAAAGTTCTCCTGATTTGAATACAGCACTCAAACTAAGGTTTCCACAGATGTTCTGTCAATGACTTTGATGCTTTTCTAACTTTTTTCAAATTCCCAATGCACCACATTTGTACATTTGTATTTTAGTAACAGTTTTGCATTGACAGCACGTAGTCCTCTTGTTCTGGACAAATACTGCTAGGTCTTTCTCAATAAAATTTAACTGCTAAGCTCCTAGTTGCTACCAGATGTTATTATTACTGTTTCTTTAGCTTATTCAGTTGTATCCAATCTCTGCAGGACCTCAAGGTCCTCTTATGCTTTAATGTGATATCATGTTGTATTAGTGATGCCTCAACCTTGGATAATTGGGACTTTATTTCAGCATAAACCTAATAATTTTCCAAACTGGGAAATCAAATGGACACCTTTAAACAAGATAAATCCATAAACAAATAAAATAAAACTTCAAAGTGTTGTAAGCAGAGCTCTATTTGTAACTCTTGCCCAGTTTAATCGTTAACCTTTCACACATATTTGTTGTTGACCCTCTGCAAATCAACCTCTCATCTTCTTCACAGTTCCTGTGAAGATGCTTAACCCCAAGATGAGATAGAAGAGATATGGATTAGAAAAAAATCTTGTAGACAATGTATTAAAGTATTTGGTTGGTTTAGCATATCTCCCCTGGGTAAGCTTTAGTTGTGTTTTATACATTTTTGTCTTTGTTTCTGTCTCTTTCAGGTAAAAAGCCAAATCAAAATAGGGAATCTACTTAGGCTGAGAAACACATTGATGAAACTATGTTACTTTTAGAAACAAAAAGAATTTCTCCAAAGAGTGTTGTACTGTACTTTGGCACGTGGATGCTGTGGTCTATTCAGAACTTTAGACTCTTTACACATTAAGAGAGTACATAAATGTTTAGGCACTTGCAGGAGAAAAGGGTGGCAGTTGGGCACCAAAGCAAAAAATGGAGAGCCAAAAAGCTTTACTTGGCTGATATATAACCCTGGAATTATGTAAGTAACAAGTTAAACAACAGTTCGATAACATGCCAGGAGAGTTTTTGCAGCTGCACCTCTAACTCAGAACACCCTGCTCCCAAGGGGATGGGGGGGCTGGCAATGCAATGCAAAGACTAACAGGGTCGTGTATCCATTCTCTGATGGAATGAACCAGGACATGTATTCTGTTCACTTTCTCTTCCTGGTATTTTTAATAGAAAATTTTCCTAGGTAGCATAATGACATCATTTGCCTTTTCAAAATATGTCTTAAAAGAAGCTTTTGTTTATTTGGAGAGGTAGGGTATGGCTGGTGTGAGTCTTCCTCCACTGTACATGTTATGTTGCTAAGTGACATTTGGCAATGAATATTGCATGTTGCTCCTGTTTCTCTGAGCCAGCAGCATTTTGTTGCTATGTTTCAGATGTCAGTGTAGTGAGATGTCATCCCTGTAAGGATCTACATTTGAACTGGAGGAGAATGAATGATTGGCAGTATATTCAGCAGCTTCATTGGTATCAAAACTGATATTAGTTACGAAACTCATTTTATTGGCAGCTTCTAAACAGAATTTCTCAAAGCCTTTGAGGTCTTTCATGTTTTGAGTAATGGGACCAATATAAATCTACTTTTAAAGACATATATTTCCTGAAATAAGCAAAAAGGGAAACTTCTCTGTTCTTTTTAAAATTCCTGTCTTCAGTATGAAAAAAATAGGTTAGAAATTCGTAAAAGACATGCACACACTGCAACACAAAAAATTGAAGACAACTTATATTTCATAACCATGCTCTGAAAATAAGCACGTGGGTAGATATTTTGATCTCTCTGAAATTTTATATATGATAACTATTTCATACTGTGAATTTGGCTCCTTATCCAGATGCAAAATATTCTACTTTTCTAACTCTTAAGCAGCTTGGGGCATGTATGATATCTTATGCAATGAAAATCTCTTTATTTAAAGCCATGATCATAAATATGCTCACAGTCCTGTGACCCAAAGTGTATGTTGTGATTTCTAAAATGCTCCTGGGCCATCATCATGACATAAACAACAAATGAAATCGGTGTACTTCCCCAACATCAATTTTTGTTTGCATTGGTTTGCATAGATATGTAGCTATCAGAAAAAAGATAAGCAGGATTACCCAAAATGAGAACAATGGTTATTTGAAGTCTTGACTGAGTCCTTAGTTCCTATACTCATACAGGAAGGAAAAAGGATGCTAAAAAGTGCCATAAATCACTTCATATTCCTGGCACCATACTGGAAATCCAGAGTCTCCTTGCTCTTTAAGTTTGTCCTTTCAGCCTTTCAAGAGGTGGTCCCTCAGGCTTTCTCATGCCAAAGTCCCAGTGCATACACTCCAGTGTTTGCTGACTGTGTCATCCACAGGTCTGTCACAGGTGGCAAAACTGTTGCTGAACTTTATATTCTATGCGAGAGTCAGGACATTCAGACGAGTCTCAGTGAAGTTTTCAGGACTTTAAAGTCTAAAATGTATGCTTAGCTTGGCACCTGGAGAGCAGACCTTTTAATTTCATCTTATTCTTTGTGGTCATGAAGCTGAGTATATGAAAATGTCACTTGTGCCAGACCAGGGCCCCTTAGCTGTAACCTAGCCAAGAATACATAACTGGGCAGAAACGCCTTCATGTGAAATGCTTTGGGGAGTCTTCCTTTCCTTCTATTGCCTCTAGATCTGTAACAGATGACAAACGTATCCATATCTCTTTGATCACTACAAAAATAAATGTGTGTGTCTAAAATCTATCATAGAGCAATAAAAGAGTATTTTAAATGTACCCAATGCAAAATCTTATCAGGAAGGAAAGTGGAATGAACCATTTGCTTCATGCTCTTTTTCTATAAAAAGTCTTGTTTCTGAGAAGAAACTGTGTTTAAGAGAGCAAAAAAGTACATAAATTGACCAATTTAGCAGCACTGGTCAGATTAGGGACACAGTCACAAATTCGTATTCTCCTGATTTAGAAAGAGATAAAATGTTCTGTTTTCCTGGAAAACAACATAATTTAAGTGAAGATAATACAAATTAATGGTTTAATAACAGAAAGGGAAGAAAAGGGATTTCTGAAACTACAACTGTGCTTGCAGACCAAAATACCTCTCTTTAAATAAATGTGGGTGAGTGATTGACATCGTGTGGCTCATGGTAGGGAGCTCATCATAATCTGTACAGGTGCTGCAATGCAAAGGGCCAGCCTGTGTGAAGTGAGTAGTTGCTTGACCTACTATAGGTTGACTGCCCAAAACTTGGTCTTTGAATACACCAGTGAAAGTCATTGGTCAATGTCTACTTGTTCTTACACACAGAGGTGTGGAGAGCCTCTAATGAAAAGCCTGATTTCTTCAGTCCAGTTAGAGTTCACACTTTCTGGTAAGGGCTTAATCTGTTTAGTTACTGGCACCAACCAAAAGATGATTTAATTCTGAAAGCTGACCTTTCCAAAGGAAATCTGAAATAACTTCTTTATCCATTACAGGCGAGAGTGGTCGATAATTCACCCTATTGGAAAATAAGCTTTGTTTCTTTTGATTTTTCTGGTTTAGGGTCTACTTTATTTTTGCTGTTTTGTCAAAACTTCTTCTTTCCAACTCCATAATTGCAAGCCACAGTGCAACTAAAGAGCAGCTCTTGGCCAACCTCATGGGAAGATTTTGTTCTGCTGTATGGATTACCTTCACCCAGCAGTGAAGCATACCATTAAATATGTGTAAATGCCTGTAGGCAATGAACAAAGTAGTAACCTTAGCCTATAATTGTGTTGCATTGCTGTTTTCTCTCCACATTGCTATTTTTACAAAGGAAATGTTTAGATCCAAAACCTGACTCTGCTGTAGAGTGACCCATGGGACCATGGAGCTAATACAGTTCTAAGTATAGTGCAGGGATTGGATGGGATAAGCAACCCATGGATATCCTATGGAGAAACATCATATCTTGTGTATCTCGAGGCTTAGCTCTATTTAGACCCCAAAGAGGAAATGGCAGTCAAAAACTATCTTTTTAAAATAGTCTAAGGGTACCTTAAAGTGACCTACATATTCAGAAAACTTAATTTATTCAGTCTTATCACCCAGCTAAAAATCACACAAGTGAATGAGTGATTTTGCATCAGTGTTTAACTGTGGGAAGCTAAACTCTGGCTAATGGATTTTCTAGGTATGACAGCTAACATATTGTATTATATTTGAATTTTATTGATTTTATTTAAATAACTACTAGAATAAAGCACTTATAAATTGTAACTGTTGTAAATATTGTTGCATTGTAAATATATTCCCTGTTCCTAAACAGAGAAGTAAATCAAGAGAGGGCCATATGAGTCAATGCAATAATAATACCTCCACTAAACTTTAGATGCTCATTATTTTTAGAATTCAAGTTTTCCATCCCTTGAGAACCTTATTCCTACATCCTAAATCAAAATCACCAAACACATCCCAAGTTTATTCTTTAAATATACCCTTCATTCCTTCAATACTGACAAAAAGAACATTGCTTCAAAGCTGAGCCAAAAACCAAAACAGTACTTATTCCAAAAGTGAAGTGAGGGAAATAGATTCTTGTTCAGGAATTTGTCCAAGTCGAATTGAGTGCAGTACAGCTGCAACATAATAAAAAGCAATGCTGGAATCCATGGCTAGCCTTTCCTCTGCGCTACAGACAACGCCAGAGCTCTTAACTCTTCAGAGACTCCCTGGGAAATGTAACACAGTGGTCAACTGACCATTAAATCCTATAATATTATGTATGTGGCTACATAAATTCTATGTAAATCAGCTCTACATGAAATCTAGATGAGATACATAGACTGAGAAAGCTGAAATAACTCAAAGAACTTCAAAGATAAAGGAGACAGTCAAAGAGATGGGAGATAGAGACACAGACATCAATTTTGTTTGAGTTTACAATTCTGCGAGGTAACTGTTTGACATGTTTGGCCATAGTGCACATCACCACACAGGATGAAATAACATAGGCACTCTCACTGTGGGTCTTCATAATTTATTCTTTGTTTGGTGAAAATTTCCCTGAATCATTTTAGTATGTAATGATGGTTATGTTCCAAGGCATTTTGGAGGAGTAAAAGAGCAAAGGAGGGAAGCAAGAGCATTTGAGGTAGAACGGCATGTTGTGTTGTTTGTTCTATCCTTTGATTGTGCCTATTTAGTTAGGGCATCAGATGCTTTGGTTCGCTTTTCTCTAACATGCAATTATTGTGGGAAAGCTACGTCAAGTAAGTGAGTTTTTTCCTTTGATCAAAAAGGCGACGAAATATGTGGTCATTCTGATGTGTTCTGGGGCTAAGCTCCCCAGCACAGCTGCTGATCAAGCTCTCATGAGTCCCACAGATAATTCATATCCCTGGTACAAGGTTGTTTTAAGGAAAATTGATTGATTCAATTGATTGAAATGGTCTTAGAATTCATTTCTTCTGAGGGCACGCCATATCCTTAATTTCATTTAGAAGATATTTGTTGGCACCTGTAACAACCTTTAACTGCAATTTCAAGGTCCTGTTTTTGACAGACTTTGGAAGGTTTTGTAAATATTTACCACAAAGGGACTTGAATGAAAGAACATATCATCAGGACTAAATGACAGAAACTACATATTTCAGTAATATGCACTGTAGAACGGGAAGTGACAGATGTTTTTACTACAGGTATTTACTACTTAGGTATTCAACACAGACCTGATGTAGAAAGACAGTGTCAAAACACATAGAATCCTTTCACATTCAGTATACACATAGTCTTTACATTTCAGTGGCTGGCATCCAGTAGTCTTTTACTTGGAAGTAGCAAAACTTTTTGGGAATAGCTTTCAGAAATTTGTCATGGAAATGAAGGGAAAAAATCTTGACTGGAGTTTATGTTGATCTGTTCATGATAAAGACAAGAAAAAACTTCAATTTGTCATCTGCTGTAGAAGTGTTGATGGTAGGCCAAAGGGATTCCAGGCTTCCTGAGAACATGAACAGATTTCTTTTGGAACTGTTATTTGTTTCTTAATCTTGAAGTGGGTATTGGCACAGAACTCAGACCATCAGGGATGTAACTCTGATGTGCAGTGATCTTATAGCTTTGTGCTTCAGAACTGTCCTTGAGTGTTGTACCTCCTATTGCTTAGACTATAGATTGCCTGTTCCACAGCAGCAGCCTGGGACATTGCTACCTGTCTGGATATAAAGTGCATAGTTCTTAGAATAATGATGGAAGAAATACTTGAGGATGAAAAATATTGAAATACATGATGCTTAACTTCAACAGAAAATGAAGAAAGGTCCCATGTCTGCCCACAGTAATGATTACCTATCAGGTATATCTCTCTTGTTGTTGCTACTGTTATTACTATTATTAATTTCATAACTCTGGTTCAAAGGGATCAAAATCACATTATGCTTGAAATAGTACAAATGCGAATCTATGAACTTGGACACAGAATTCAGTAACACATAGACAAATAGACTAAGGTGCCTGTTAGATGCAATGGAGTCACGGGTCTAGCTGAGGGCAAATGCCTGAGTGCATTGTAGTTGAATGATCAAGATTCCAGATGACATGAGGATGTCTACGTACAGAACTCTGGTTCATGAACTTCATTCCAGAAAGTCCAGTCTTCTGTCGTACATGATCTGATGATAATTCAGAGTTAGATACAAGCTATAGGTATGGCAGGCAAAGAAGGAAAGAAAGGAAGTAAAAACAGAACCTTCTTTCTATTCAACCATGCTGTGCCAAACCCTATCTTGCTGTAGTACTTTGAAAGCTGTTTTAAATTAACTGTAACTATTTATGCAGCCACAGTCTACAAAATTTTTAACATATTTAACACTTTCTGTAAAAGGTGCTATATCATTTATCATTTCTCTTCAGAACACTTGAAACTGATTAAACATTTCACTTGAGAAGCTACTTCATTTTATTTTGTATTTTAATTTATTTCACTGCATAATTAATTTGTAATCAAGACTTGTTTTGATTTTCCTAACTGTATTTTAAAACCAAACGTGAAGCAATAACTTGTGGATGGCTTGCAAAATAGTAAAAATGTGTTCCATTAAGAAAAAAAAAGTTAGTATTGTGCAAATTTCATGCACCACAGGATTAACCATTCTTTAGTGAGACTTCTGAAAGTACGATCAAAGTATCCCAGTAGTCAAGTGTTGTGGAATGGTGGTAAAGTCTTAAGGTCTACACAGGCAAGAGAACATGAATGACTACATAGGCACAAATGACCATCTTATCTTACATAATTGCCTCTTAAAAATTTTGACTGGAGATTTAATGTAGTTGTGCTTGCCAAATTTTTGAACTTTTGACAAATGAATCTCCTCCAAGAATGCATGCTCCTTGCATTGTTTTTAATAAAAATATATGTAAATCTCATTCAATTTAAAATTATGCAACAAAATGTCATCACATTTCTCACAGTCCTTGTCCTCGTTGAGACTGTGCACAGGCAGTGTCTAAAGGTAAAATCCCTCTTGAGTTAAAAATGATTATTAATTTCTTCTCAAGTTAGAAAAACCAAAACAAAATAAAAACAAAACCAAAAATAAAACATAGACCAATTTTTGCCTCTGTTTTGTACAGAGCTGATTCTCGCCAGAGATCTTGGCAAGTGCATCTCTTCAGAAAATACATGCTCAGCGCCATTTGTCCACTAGGCTTGCTAGAAGCGAGCAAATATCGTACCACTGAGTCAACAGGCCAATAGAACATTTCAAACTGCTCCAAAGAGATAATTGACTGGCTGAAAGTGTGAGGTAACACGAGAACTGAGATCACCAAGTAATGTGATCTCATACTAAATGTGGGTGTTTTATTTGTTTGATTTTGGGGGGTGCATTGGAATGAGTATAAGCCAAGTTTTGATTACCAAGGGCTAAGAGTGGGGAAAGGGAGCAGGGAGAGAGGCCCAAAGGAGTAAGTTTAAATAGAGATGAACCAAGATCAGCCATTTTATATGACCTTCTTGTAGAGTAATCAAGAGGTTGGAAGCAGAAGAGGGAGGATAGAAAAAGGTCAAGTCCCCCAGTGGATTGTTTAAAACTTGTTCATTTTCTCCCATAGTGCTTGGGAAGCAGAGTGAGTGCAAAGTCTTGACTGCCTTTATTTAGGTTCTCTCTGGCTTCAAAGATTGGCAAGTTCTTACTATATTTCTACAAAGCAGACTGCTTTTCAGGCAGGTTTTCTCAAGTTCTTGCTTTATGAGTTTTGGAGAAAGATTCTGGCCAGAGATGTTCAGAAGAAAAAGTGTTTGCAGTCTTTGGAGGTTGTTAATTCCTGGAAAAACTTCTGGCAAACTCCACCTCACCAAAATTTCACAGAAAATGTTTGTTAGAATTTGACCAGTTTAAATGAGTTTCTTGTGTTGGTGTCTTTACCTAGTGGAAGTTCGAATCGTGCTTGGTTTTACACACAAAGTCAGGAAATACTGCCAACATATACAGTCCTCTTCTCTCCGAAATATTTTATTTATTTACTCTGGAGTCTGAAGACAGCTTAGAGACATGTCTCTTGCCAGTGGTATTTGCAGTGGTATTCAGAGAGTTGTCTTCTAACTTTTAGAGTCAGTTTTCACTTATTTCTTAGACTCATGTAAAGATTAATTTTTAGTAATAACTCTCTTAACCTTGTCTGAAGTTTCTGCCATTGTTCTGCATGGTCATTGAGCTGGCCATCAGCCTCTAACATTAGAAGATTTACTAAACTTCCATGCAAAATTGCCTTATACTTAGAAAGTGAAGAGGACATGAACACTGACATTTTTATTTAAAAATATAGATCAATATGGTACATCTTGATATGTAGTAAGTTATTATGGATGGAGGATGGGAAGAGGGAACAGCAAATCTGCATGACTGCTACAGAAGCAAGTTGGACATATTTTTTCCAAGACTGTAATAGGTTCCATAATGAAACTAAATAGGGCTTGGACATGGGTTGTGATCTTTGGGTTCTTACTACTGACATCTGAAATCTCTGACCACTAGCACTTTCTTGTGGATCCCACTGAAATATTGTCACAACTGGCGTATACTCCTCTCTCCTGGCATTGAAATAGCCTGAAATGCCTTCTTCCCAGGAGCACCAAAGGAGAGGTATTAGATCTTTCTCTCTCAGCCTCATATCACAAGATAAACATACCAATCTCACTCTTCCCATAGAAGAGGCTCTCCAGTATTCTTATCAAACTTAAAGATATTTTCTGTGTTTCTTCCAATTGAAATGGATCTTTCAGAATGGCAGTATTTTCCAGCAATGACAGATTTCGTTTCTGCTCTTGAAAAGGAAACCATTGGTGATTTATATCTTGTAACAACGAACCCCACAGATATACATTTTGGATGTAAGGAAAGAGCCTTTCAATTTGTCCATATGCGTGCAATACATAACAGAGTGCTCATGGACGTATCAGGCAAACAAGAAATATCATTCAAGTTTGGCAATTTGGAATGGCCATTCTGTAGCTAAGGTCCCACCCTCAAGCTCAGGCCAGACCTCTATACTTTAAAATCGGATTTTCATCTGCAAAAAAATAGTACAGATGCATTTGTGTGTCTTCTTTTGTGTGCAGCCTAATATAAGTCACATTCTGAAAACCCTCCTTTGAGGTGTAGTATGATCACAGCTGGAATGAGAACTATGTTAATTTCTGGTGGGTATTTGTGAAAATTATTGAAAAAATTGAAGTTTTGGCAAAAAAAATTATTCTTCAAATATTATTTAATTTAAATAATAAAATATTATTGGCGAAAATTTACATGACATAAGTATCATGGCAAACAGCTTCAAATAAGCCTCATATTCAAAATAGCCTTGCCAATTACTAACATCTGAGGATCTGTCTCTTTCCTGCTCAAACACATATTACTTCTAAAAACTTAAAATCCACAAGACAACAGCTCTTTACCAGGAAAATGAACTATCCACTAAAACGGAAAATGAGAAAGAAAGAAGGAAAGAAAAACAAATCTGCTTCACAAGAAGAAAACGAGACATCTCTAAAGTATTTCAGGATGACCACACACCAAGTGAAAAAGAAAAGGTTCAA
This sequence comes from Atrichornis clamosus, assembly GCA_013400975.1. Lineage (NCBI taxonomy): Eukaryota > Metazoa > Chordata > Aves > Passeriformes > Menuridae > Atrichornis > Atrichornis clamosus. The sequence goes on from WBMZ01005587.1 coordinate 79,214, forward strand.
AATGCCTGCCCAACACAAAGGATAACTTCGCTTGGCAGAATAAAAGACTATCTCCTTTTACTAAGAACTACTCACTCATCAGTCAACACCACTTTAACTACTTTACATATTTTTCCACCTTTCTTAGCGAATATCAGAAGTTCAATGCATACTACCAGCCAAGTAGAATATCCACTATGCTATATATATCCACATATATATTTGTACAGGTAGAAACACAAATGCATATAGCATCAGGTATTCCATTTTGAGAAAAAAATAAAATCCAGACATTGACAGCAGTTCTATACAATGTGCCAATGTCCATTCTATTATTCATTTTAATTTCTCACTTTTTAAAGGCTTTACATAGAAAAATATGGAATATTTGTCTTTCCCATCTCATGTTGCCAGCTACATACATATACATATACATACACATATACATATATATATACACATATACATATACAAAAAGCTTCAGGCGGTCATAGAATCTTCAGAATTAACTACTGAGCAATAGTAACTGTTCTTGTTTCTGTTTCTCATAGATATAACCAGCATGTAGTGAATATAGATGGAATAAAAAAGATGAAAAGATCTGAAAAAATGTATACTCCTTGTCTAGGGTAAGCAATGGAATAAAACAAAGAAAAAGGGAGAAAACCTGAGACTTTAGTTTCATCACTTTAAGCTGCCTAACTGTCCTTCCCAAAGGAAAGGGATTTAGAGAGGGATTTGAGGCAAAGCAATGAGACATCTTTACAGATATTTTACAGGAAGTTTAGCCATCAAAACCACAAGGATCCTTGTCTGGGAAGTTAACATGGGGGAATGGGAACTTAGGCATAAAGAGCTTCAGCTCTGAAAGTAAGCAGTGCTCTCATTGATGGAACAAAGAAGAATATAACTGAAGGCTATCAAGGCAGAGACACATGAGAGATACATGAAATATCCCTAAACTTTGAAGTAGGGATATTGTTTTTCTCCTGCTTCCTGAATGAACATTAAGGGAGCAATAGGGGTTGTGAAAATATACTGTAGAGTTTGTCAGGAAAAAAGAAAAGTAGGAGGAAAAGACAAACTTTTTAATAGGGGTCATAGTGATAGGACAAGGCAAAGTGTCTTCAAACTGAAAGACAGTAGATTGGATATTGGGAAGAAATTCTTAACTGTGAGGGTGGTTAGGCACTGGAAGACATTTCCCAGAGAGGTGGTGGATGTCTCATCCCTAGAAACTCAAAACCAGTTTGGATGGGGCTCTGAGCAACCTGATCTAGTTGAAGGTGTCCCTGCTCATTGCACGGGCGTTGGAACTAAATGATCTTTAAAGGTGCCTTCCAACCCAAACTATTATTTGATTATCTGATTCTACAATAAGAGTTTCAGCAAACTGCATGGCTAGTCTTGGAGATTATATTTGTGTTAAATTTATACATTGTTTGGCTGTGAGGATCTAGATGATAATCAGACTAGGGACGTCAGCCACACTAAAGTCCACAGTTAGTGAGAAGAACATAGTGAAAAGGTCTGTGGTAGAAAAATCTGTAATTCAGTCAAACTAAGTTTAAATGGTAAATCACTCACAAAGGTGTCAGATTAAAAGTTTTCTTAGGGCAAAAGGCAGCAGGGGAGAAATATATTGGTAGATCTGTGAGTCTTCAACAAAGAGATGACAAGGGAGTTTTTGGTTGTGGGTAAAATTACACAAAGCTAAAAACCCTCAATTTTTTTACCGAGAACTGGAGGATTCTCTAGAGGATGTATTAAAGAAATGATTAGAGAAGCAGCCAAGGAAAGCCAGACCTGATGAATCCCAGAGAGATTTCAAGGACAGCAGAAGCAGAGCGGCCAAGAGAAGTTACGGTTATAGCAGTGAGTCTGAGATCTGGCAAAGTAGATGCCATTAGATGTTGTGGAAAGAATGGTTTCATTTAAGGGCAGAGGAGGGAAGCCAGATTGGAAAAGCTCTAGGAAGAAAAAGTGTAAACAGCACATTCAGAAAGCTTAGAGATGAAAGAGCAACTGCAGATGGGCCAGTAGCTAGAAATGGAAGGAGTCAGAAGTGTTTTATTTATGATGTGAGACATTTAACATATGGTATAGCAAGTAGAACAGACTAGAAAGAGTGAAAACAACAAACGAGAGGAGACCAAGAGGTCAAGGAAAGGAACAATATAGGGGAAGAGAATGGGCACATGGGAGAGGAAGAACAAGGAAGGGAAAGGATAAGAGGATGCAAACAGAAAAGAACACATGAAGCATGTCTGTGTCCATGATCATGAAGGATAGATCTGCAAAACAAGGGAAAGGGTCCCAAGCTAATAGGATGAGGAAAGATCATGTCACATGTTTAAAAAAAAAAAAAAACAGAGAAAAAGAGAGAGAGAAAGAAAGAAAGGGAAAGAGAAAAAGAAAATAGAGAAAGAGAGAAGGAAAGAGATAAAGAGAGAAAGAGAAAGAGAGAGAGAAAGAGAAATAGAGAAAGAAAAAAGAGAAAGAAAGAAAGAAAGAAAGAAAGAAAGAAAGAAAGAAAGAAAGAAAGAAAGAAAGAAAAGAAAAAGAAAGAAAGAAAGACAGAAAGACAGAAAGAAAGACAGAAAGAAAGAAAGAAAGAAAGAAAGAAAGAAAGAAAGAAAGAGAAAGAAAGAGAGACAGGTCTTGCTAAGACCTTCTGTCAAGAGAAAAGGAGAATTTAAGCAGAGACTTAGAGGTGGTGAGGAAATGGACAGAACTGCAGGATTAGAGTAGAATTAAATTTGAGGCAGCACAGCTGTGCAGCTAGACTGATAGCAGAATAAAAATAAATTTGAGTGGTAATGAGGTAAGTATAAAATGCTTTTTTAAATGCAGTAAAAATTATGGTCTTCATATGCATTACTTTCAAATCTCTCTTCTGAGACTTAGAAAGGCCCATATCAGAAGGACCATCCATCAGGACAGGATGGATGCTTCATGGTAGTTTCCAAACAAAATCATAAAGCTTGTTAATTGGCAATGCTGTATGAGAATAAGAACATTTATAATAGTCATAAAGTCCCAGAAAAGTCTGAAATTAGCACAGGTAGTTTTACGACATGCATATTTCAGGCACTGAGTTATTTTGTGTAAGCTTAGCCTGAATGATGGCAATAGACACATTTCCAGTAAAATTATTTCCAGTTGAATACAGTGTTATTTCCCCACACGGAAGACCCAGCCCTCTCTTTCCACAGCACAGTGTTCCTTAGTGCGGTCTGAGAGTCCTACAGAGCACACGTGCAGCAGCTGCAAGGCTAATGCAAATCACAGGAGGCACAGACTACGACCCTAGAGCGAGATACAGACACCATTAGCCATGTTGGCTGCATTATGAACCAGATCAGGAAACCAATCCAGGTTAAAACTAACTCTGCAGAAGGCTTATTTTTAAACTGATTAATCTACCAATCATCTTCATTAACTAGCTGCACAAAGGCTTGCAATTGTAGAGGAAAGGAGATGGACGGGATAGTGGCAGAAGGGAAGGGAGGATATGGTCTTCTTTCAGGGTAGTCTGGGCATTTTTGGCTCTCCTCAAAGACAAAACTATCTTTCAGACAGGGGCTGAATAGCTACCTGATTTTAGACCAGTCCTAAAAGAATAAAATTATGTTGTATACGAGTTTTCCAACTTCTCCAAGCTACACTAGCCTCTCATCATGTGACATCTTAGACTTATTCCCTGCAGCAGATGAGACAGTTTGTACCTGGCACAAGTGAAAGTGAACCCGTTTCTTAAATAGCCAGCTTATGCTCATAGTCAGCCAATTATTTTTTTTAAATTGCCCTTCATTTCCTCAGCCTGCTTACAGTGCTCTTTCTCATAAGTCCCTAATTCCTCTCCTTCCTCAAAGTACCGTCCACCCCTCCCAAATTTAGATTGCAGCCATGCCCTCCTGTTCTTAATCTTGTCTAAGTGCCAATACTGTTTCTCTCCACTGAAGAAGTGACCTTACAACACAAAGGCACTCAGGAGAAAACACAGTTTTATCTGGTTTGTGGTACAAAAGCTCTTCTATATCCCATCTCATCTATAATTTCTTCTTTCCAAGTATCTGGTCCCTGATGAATTATCTGACTATTTAAGCTATTGGTTAGCCCTTGTTCGCAGGGAAAATAAGAATCAAAAATTATCATTTAACTCATGCCTTCCAGCATGTTTGGGATCAAAAGTTGTTCTAAGTCCTTGCCAGTGAGAACAGGCAGTGGGGACTCTTAGCAAGCACACTCTCAGCACCACTGGGGAACATTGTCTGAAATGTCCTTTGCTAAAGAGTCCTTTGGAGAAGCACTGAATCTACTAATACAGCAAATTCTGCATGCCCCACAGGAATACACTGCTTTGAATTTGAAATTCTCTCAGAGCCCAGGTGCAATTGTAGAGGGAGAAAGAACATTTGCCCTGTAGTACCCAGGACCTAGTGATCTAAACAATTTGAACAGAAGCTCAAACCGGTTCTCACACTTCCTAGATGAATCTAAATTAAATGTCTCTCCTTTTTTGTGTTCTTCAATCAACACTGAATTGCTTACATGAATAGTACTGGCTGCAGAGGAGAGACTGCAGAAAGACTTGCTTGGTAGTTCAGTGGACAGGGAAGGTGCTTACCAATAGCTTCTAGGTCCAAGATCCAACCAGCTTTCTGGTGTGCCTTCTTGGATAGCACCTTCTACCTAAATCATTTCCTCAGAAAACAAAAAAGGGATTATGTCATTTTTGCTCTGATTTCAGACAAAATAAATGTTGGAATCCATAAATCTTTCACAAAAAATAGGATACTAATTGTGTTTTAGCAAGTCCTGCCTGAAGCCTTCCATTTGAAATCTTGATTGAAAATGCTGACCTGTGCAATTGTGTCTGTTTCATGAACAAGACAAAGGCAACCTAACAGATGAGCTCTGTAGACATCAATTTTTGCTGATCTGGAGCTTTTTCTAACCTGTTCTACATAGCTTTAAAAATGGGGTTGTTTTGCAGTTTCAGAAATCTTCAGTGAAATATCTTAACTTTCACATGAGAAATGGCTTTGATTCTTTATGCTTCTTACCGATCTGGTCTCCCTTTTCAGTTTGCTGGTCCAAAAAGCTCAACAAACTGCCTATCTTCACATATACATTGACAAGCAAGGTGTAACTCTTTGCAGACTGTGGAGAGCAGACATGTAGGTCTGGATGGCCTTTTTCTTAGAAAAGACTGCAGAAAAAATGGCCCTCTGGTTCATTAAATTAATGAACAGGCAGAATGATTTGTGAAAAACAACTGTTTTATAAGACCACCACCTGCAGTATGGGCTGAATCCCACAATGTGGAAGAAATCCAGAACATTTCAGATTAATTTCTTGACATTTCAACCTTGTCCTGCACCCCATCTACCAACATAGAACATATTCAAAATTAACAAAGATACTTCTGGCGACACACTGCAGCCATGGGAAATTGGAATGCAAGTCAGGCCATATCTACTGACAGCTAATAAAGTACTCCACAGCACTGGAAAAGATGTATTTTCTATGTCTGAAGATCATGTAGCTTGGTCTGGGTTTGACTAAATAGTGCTGAACTTTTGGCTGTTTATTCCCAACTCTGTGATGTAAGCTGGCCTCCCTGGAAGCCAGACTCCCAAGAGCGGCAACCATTCTGTACACATGCACTGCATGGAAAGAGTTACCTAGTAATAAAAAACATATGAAGCTCTGAGATCAGTTCCCCTTTTTCCCTCCCCAGGTGTTCCTTCGTGGTTGTGATTTGTGCACAAGCCTATAGAAAATGTTGCATATACAAGCCAAGACATACAAAGATTTCAGGCTCCCAACCCCTACTAGAAAGCATCTAACTTTGGGTTTCTATAAAGAATGGGGAACCTATATACCTTTGCAGGTCTGGCCTGCAGGACCCATTTGGAATGGGAGAGGAGAGGAGTGAGGTTTCATATTGCTGCTCACTGGCCAATAAGTACCCTGAACTTTCAGCCCAGATGGTTTCTGGAATCAATTGGCGTTCAACTAGCTCTGGTTTTACCTCGCAAATACATTAATTTGTTTCATGTATAATTAACATTTTAACATTCACAAACCAACCATTGCTTTGGATCCACTGTTTTTCAGAACTTCTCTATCCCAAGACACTCTTTAAAATATTACACCCAGCAACCTTATCACAGAGTATCTTTTATTAAACTTTCTTTTATGATCTACATTTTTTCTTTGTAAAATGAAACAAACACTAGATCTTTAACTGGTGGTGGAGTTTGGCATTATTCCACTGACAATAGTGTAGTTACACTGTAATGCACCAGTTGAGGATTAAAATCACTCAACCTGCAATTACACATACTTTTCTGAGGTAAGCAGGTTGCTGCAACCGAAACTGATCTGAGAACCAAGGCTATTTGCAATATCTTGGAAATTCTGTCCTGAAGTCCTTACTCAGAACTTAATTTCCATAGGAGCTTTATGAAAGTATTTTTCACATTTTTTTCTTTTGATACTAATACACCCACCAACATTTTCAGTTCTTTCTCCCTTCATGTCATAAGCAACATTTGCAAGAGTACTATTCAAGTCTCCAAATGTGCAGCATCATTCACCTCAATAAAACTGCCATAAAGACCCAGTACTTTTGCAGGCTCCTATCAGAACCGCCTCCCTATTTTGTTAGCAAGTAACATACAGTTCCTATTTTATATATAGTTTATTTTCTTACTTTGTTTATGGAAAAGTTACAGAGGCAAAATCTATATCTTCCTAAAATCACAGTATCTATTCTCATCTATTTTTCTTGAATCACAGGTACCATTCCGTCAGCAAACAAAGCAGAACTGACTTTCTAACACTCTTTTGCCATCAGCTTGGAAGGCATTTTGGTTTGGTTTTTTCCCCTTACATGGTTTCTGACAGAACCTGTACATCACATGTGGAACTCCTTTCTGCATGATTGTGTGCATGATAAAAGGTTACAGGTGTCCAAGAGGAAACCAGACAACATAAGGAGTACTAAATCCACTGTGGGCTACTAAATACAAAAGAATACTTGAGCCACTAGTCATTGAAGATTGGAAGAGTATGCTGGAAAAATGTTATTTGAAATATGCTCCATTTTTATTCTCTTCCTGAGTACACATTATTGGCCACTGCAGGGGAAAAGATAGAGAATTCCATGAAGCTTTGGACTAACGCTGAAAAGACCAGTCCTGTCATATTCATTGGTTATTTAATAATGTTTACTGAAATTTTCTAGGAGGCAAATTTAAGCTACACAGCCAGTAAGATGGACAATGCCTTTTCCAGTTTCTATGCCACATAAATTCTTAGAACAATCCGTGATCTTTTGCAGATCGCTTTAGCTAGAGCTTTGAATAGGTTTGAAATGAAATTTACATTTGAACACACATATCACATATAACTTCCTTAGCCTTATCTTTATATTGGTCTGTCTTCTTATTCTTTAATCAAAATGCCCTTTATCATCTTGTTTTAATTTTCTTATTTAGCTTTTCTTGATACTTTCCAATTTCTCCTTTTAAAAATTCTTGTTTCACCTTAGTTGTTGTTCCCTTTATTTTCTACATTCATCTATTTTGTGTTCCTTTCTGGTCTTCAAAGTCATCTTAATGCATTCAGTTTTCTATCTTCATGTATTTCTTAGCTCAGTTTTGGAAATAATTTCCTATTTTATTTTTCACTGAAACCATAGAACAATCTTTACTGCCTTTTAGATTAATTAGAATTTTTCTCATTGTTTTCCAAGAGCAGGAGCAGAGATTTGTCCTTTGTCCTCACACATGTATGTAGTGTATGTGCCTGCCGACAGAGGCTAAGCTCACTTTAGGGGAAGAGCAGACCTTCACGTTTAAGGATTGTGACTAGCTAACCCGGGCTGGCACAGTCACTGACAGAACCATCTATCTGCCAATATCTCAAAAGATTTTTATTCACAAGCTGCCTTTATACAGCAGCCTTATGTTTCAGCAATGCTGCACTAGGTCATCAGCAAATAGTGGGGTTCTATGTTTATTTTAAAACCTTTCTCCTCTAGACCCTCATGTTGCATTACAAAGTGTACCTGACAGAAACAATAGTTAATCAGAAAGGAAGAAGAAATCACAAATTAATTTAAATTCATAACATAGTAGTTTGAGAGTCAGCAGATGTCAGTCATTATGTGGCTGCATAAAAATTTATAACACAATTGTTCGTAAGTACTTTAAAAGATAAGTGTGTCCCTCTTTACCAGTTCAATGGCATGCTATGAAAAGATTAGTGTTTGAAAAGGTTGGATAAAAGATGCACTCTTATCAATTCTGTGTACTATGCTTGTATCTGTGTATAAGAGATGCAAGATACTTGAAAGAAGAAGTGATTTAGATTCCAATCCTAACAAGAGTTAATCATGAAAGTGCTGCCTATAACATGCTTGGCAGATCAAGGCCATAATGAAAAAAAATCAAACTAATTCTTGAGACATCTAAGGAACTTAGGAAAAAAAATCTAATGCAGAATTCTATAATCTTAAATTGACATATATTACTTCCTATATTTCTTTCTATTGCAATGTAACAAGATGCCCATGATAAAGGAAAAAAAAATACTAAGGATAGTTTCTCAATTGTTGGTAGAGTTTAAGCAGCCCCTCTGTTCAGTGATCAGTATCTCATTGTGTTTGGCACTACACAGAGGAGCAGTCCCAGCCTCTGAAAATTCCCATATTTGAAGCAGTTTCTTTATGACTTCATATATGCTAGTGCAATGAAATGCATAGAAATATCAGATATCTTAGAAAGATATATCATCTGGTCTGAGTTTTAGCACGTTAAAGTCAGAGGAAAAGACTTGTCTCCTAGAATGGGTAGTTCTGTATTCAGTCACAACAGGAATATTTTAGCAAGTGCTCTCAACAGCTACCAAGGGAGTCAAAATTCCTGCAATTCTGATTAAAAGGACAATAGCTTCCTACTAAGTATAACCACTTTTTGCCTCACTTTCTCTCATTGACCACATGAAAAACTGGCTGAAGAAAGAATGAGAGCCACTCTACTCACTTCAAAAGCCTCTAAAAGAGCCAACTCAAGACTAGGCAAATCTTCTAGTCTGCCCTTCCAGCAGATGGAGGAGACAGGAAACGTGGTGTGGTGTCTGGCGTGGATCAACCAAAGCAAGCATCTTTTCCATCCTGTGCATGGGTGAGGGGAACCTTGGAAAAGGGCTCTCCCAGGCTGCCCTGGGCTGGGGGCTGAACAGTGCTGAGAAGTTTGGGTGCTCCTGATGCCTGTCCAGGACAAATCCAGCATTTAGCCAAGATTTGCTGTGATATTTTCAAGGCAGAAATCCAAACCAAAGGTTTGAACCAGACATGTTCAATGTTCTGTGTTTGTAATTAAAGTCTGCAGTTTTTATGTTTTGTTTCCAGTGTTTATTTTTAGCCAGATGATGGGTCCTTTTATTATTAGAGGAGATAATTTTGATTAATGTTTTTTTAATTTTGAGAACAAACACAAAAGGAGGTTTCAGCAGAGCTTTATGTTCTTGGTGAGCGTGGGAGACTGCTGGGGCATGCCGCTCTTCTCCACAAATAATTTTCAATGTCACCAAGTGTTGGCCAACATGCAGAGGAGGGAAGAGGGACATTTACAGCAACTAGTGTGAGTTGTTCCAGGTTAAATATAAGGGTCTCTCCCTGGTATTTTAAAGTCAAAAAAACCACTTGTCACATACAAAGAAGTCCAAAGACCCAATCTTGGGATATTCTTATTTCATGACCCATGAAAACCTGCCAAAGATTTTGTTTTTTCAGATACTAAGTTAGTCTAACCTGTGGAAGTAAATCAGATATTTTCCATTGACTTCAGAGAGAGATGAGTCAATGTACTGTTCCCCAGAACTAGTTGTTGTATCCTCATGGTTTTCCAAAGCATATTTTCAAATACTTCAGTTAATGAAAAGAAATTAACAGAATCAAAAATTCTTGCTAGAGGCAATGGTGTCAATCAAAGGTGATTCACAGCTACTACTACTTTGGAGCTACCTCTATTGCTTTTTCATTCTGCAGATCCCTTTGGTCCATTTTCAAGTTGTTTGACAGTTCAGAAGTTGTTTCTAAATCAACTTACTGGAAGATGCATTGTTGATATTTATACAAGCTCACGATGCTCTGTCTGGCTGCCCTGTGAGCTGATCTGATATTTCTAACACCCGTAGTGTTCTGTTGCCCATTGTTCTGCATTAAATATCTTTGCTTTCTGAGCTATTTATCAATCTTTAAATGCCTCTGTGGAGGCTTTAATCACTTCTGTGTATTCTCAGTGCTGTCAGTTCACTAACAGTGCCTGTTTCTTTACTCTTTTGTTAAAATTAAATAAAGGCCCAGTCTTGGAAAGGATCTGTATGTATACAAATCCCTTCTGACTATGGAGTGTCTCTGAAACAGCATGGCAGTCTTCCTAGAATGGGAGTATGGAACAATGTGAAAAATGAAAGGCAGTGCTATAGAGGATGCATCGCTTTTGTTAGCACACAACATTTTTTCTATCATTTGTTTAAAACACCCTGAAGCATGCAATTAAACCCTCAAGCATGCAATTAAATTATTTGACACTTGAATTTACTTTTGAAATTATGCTTATTTGTCTGTATAATTTCCATACATAATTGTTTTAAATTAATTCATTAAACTCTTTGTTGCACATGGCTTTAATTAATTCTAATCTGTAGCTCAGGCACATCAGAATCAATATCAAATAGCTTCTGCTTGCATATCTATCCACAGAAGGAGAACATTCTCTTGATTACAGCATTGAGGTAAGAAGAGAGATGAAGAACTCCAGAAGGTTTTAATAACTGAAAGCACTGCAACTGTAAGGTAGAGTGTTTAAAAATTTCTGGTATACTCTAGAAGCATCCAAATGCACTATGTAATATTTCCATGCACAGTCCTCCGTACAGAGAAATGGTGTTCAACCTTTTTTGAGATTTCAGGGTTTCAGTGGTGCTTATGATTTCCAGAACAGTACCTTTTTTTAACCCCCACTGACAGTGCTGAGAATCAAAACATTAAATAAGATACTTGTGAGGTTGGATATGCTAGAGTGAAATCCTTTAACATGATGCTTCTGTACTTTACATTTATATTTACAAGCAAACAATTTGTCATTAACTTAACCTACAATTATTACACTGTCTTACACTTTATCATATCCAAAATCATTATTCTACTTTTAAGTAAAAGTGCATTGTCAAAATTCCAACTATTGACTGCAACATACTTTTTGTATTATCATATTCGTGTTGCAATTCCTTCCTCTTTCAACTGTGGAATAACAATCACTGCATAATTTTTATATTTATGCCGGTTGAGGTATTGGTGAGCATAAAGAAAAACATGCCTTTTTCAATTAATCATTGCCTCTATATTTGAAAAAAATTGTTTTTATATTGTTAATATACAGAGATTTTCTTTTATGAAAATATATTACTATTCTGTGAGAGAACTTCAGAAAACCAAGCTGTTTTAAATTGTCATGAGATAACAACATGTACGGTTTTTAACTTTTAAAACAGCCATCATATATTTTTCTATAGTTTTACATTTATCTAAAAAAATTTCTAACTATTTCTTAGCAGCTATGATGGAATTCCTTTTATAATTTCATCATGAGTGATTAAAATACTTTTCTGCTTTAGTGACAGCAAATCTTGTGATAGTTATTGTGCTCTCTTCTGGTACTTACAAAATAATTTCCTGAGCAAATAAAATGCAGAAATTCATATTAATTAGTCAACTTTTACTTATTTTAAATAATTTTTCTAATCTATATTACATGTGTATTGGGTTTATACTCCTAGATATTTGCCTATATATATGTTGTTTATTCAGGTAGATAATAAATAAATAAACTAAAACAATCACAATATTTGAACAATTGAAGCCTAGGCATATCCTAGCTGCATTCCTTTAGAAAGACTTCAGCTATTTTGCAAATGCATTTACTACCTTTTGCGTTTTAAAAGTGTTTTAAATCTTTGCCATGCAAATTATTAATAAGTATCAGGAGCCTTTGATTTTTAACATGTCACATAAATGCAAATTGGTATTGCTTAAGCTCACTTAGATATGCCTTTCTTTTCAGACAGGACTTGGGGAAATGAAGACACCTTTGGCAAAGAGGATTTAGATTCAGTCACTCATCAAATCTCCCCTTGAGAAGCAAATTCTGTCATATTTGTATTAATCACTATCAGTTTTGTTTCTTTTCCTCTCTGTTACCAAATACAAAAGAAAAAGTCTTCCAGCAGTGATCTCAGTGTTGGAACTGATGGGTGTCCACTTCAATTTTTTGAGGAAGATCTTTCATTTCCTCAAAGAGACTACAAAGCCTCAACTTCTCCTGCCCAAAGCTCAGAGCAAACCCCTTTGCAGTACCTCCCACTTAGTTGGGAAGCTTCCTCTTCTGCAGCCCCAAGAGCAGCTCAGAAAGTGTTGGCATGTTTCACATCCCAATTGTGCATGCTACCCATCAAAACTCTGCAAAACACTTAGAAGCATTCATAGGTACCAAACATTTGCTGTTTACAGAACAGAATGAAATTTGTCCAGAATTGTTCTTTCGAGCTCTTTACTCAAGTCACACATGCAAAATTAAAGAACTGTGTTAATAAATTCTTTTCTTTTCTTTTTTTTTTTTTAAAGAAAGATTTGAAATTCAGCTAAATGGGTAATTTCTTATCTCAGGTTCGCAAGACAGTGAGATACTCAGATAACCCAAAAGAAGATGCTGTTTTTGAAGGAAGCTTTGTGGATAGGTTTTACATAAATATTGGATTTGTTTCGATTGAATTCTACAGTGAAAACAAAGAACAATTAAAAGTTTCATTATTTAGTGTCTCTGCATGTTTACTGAGCCTTTCTTTTTTTCTGGCAACTAAAGAATGAATTTGGTAGTATTACTTTGAAATAAGGAATGGATGGTCTCCCTGTCCAGATGTACCAATATTTTGGCCTTGACACAACCAGCAGTAGCCATAACAAAGAAAAAGGTCAAGTAAGATATTGCATTCAACTTATCCAGCTCATTTCAGACACATATCTAAACACACTAAACACCCCTGCAGCACAATTTTCTGGGCTAAAATGCAGCTACAAATGATCTACAGACTCAGACTCACTCAGATTTCTACAACAGAAGCTTTGTACCTTCACTCAGCTGTAGCTCTTTAATCACGTCTTTTTTTGAAAGCTAAATTTAAAAGCAATAAAACACAAATTAAATAAAACTAAATTTTATACTATGCCGTTTGCCTGGCAAATCTTCTGAAAGAAATATTTGAAAGTTTACCAAATAGATCAAGTAATGATATTTTCCAGACTCTGGTTTTATCATCATGTAGTTTAAGTAATGATAGATGGCTTTCAGCCATTATTGGTCAGATAAGTACCAGTTATAGGACTGGAGGATTGTGGTGGTGATATTTCTGCTGTTGGTTTACTTCTAGTCTAAGTGGATCTGTATATCTTGTGATGGTTTTCAGTTGTTTCAGTTGCCCCATTTGTTCTCCTTCTACTGGTAAAAACAGATGGATTCAAATCTAAAAGGAATTGAAGACTGTGTCTGAGGGCAAAATGAAGCCCATGTGACTTTACAAATTAGTTTATATGTTCCTTGACATATAAGAATACACATTTTACATTTTTTCATAAAAACATTTCAAAAACTGCATGAGACATACTAAAATTGCAGATGTGCCAAAGAAAAGAGACTTGGACTTTGTGTGTGTCCTTTGCATATACAATGTAAGATTTCCCTTTGAATTTTTCCAAGTCCCATATTAAAAAATAGATTAATCTGCGATGATACTTAATAATTTTAACAGACGTTACCAGTATTTGACAGTCTTCCATAGAATACATAGATGTAGCTATTTTTTTTTTTCAAAAATTTTGGTATTTATGCTACAGCTTTTTGAGTTCATAATAAGAACAGGACGATACTAGTACATAAGTTCTCATCCCACTCCAAAAAGAATGAATGCCCTGGGTGTGATTCCAAATATACCTCTCTCTTGGGTTTCTCTTGTATTAACTTAAATTACAATGAGCCACAATAGTGCATATTTTCTCTAGAACTTGGCTGTGCCTCAGGTCTCTCTGATGGCTCCTTCCCTATTCTGCATCCCTATTCACTGGTGCTACTGAGGTCCCTTCACTCTGACACTGAAGTCAAGTGTCAGTTAAAAGTTAATTTTGCAAACACGTTCTGATATGGGTTTCCTTTATCAAGCAAGATCCCCTAAGCAAATAATCCATAAATGAAGATATTTTTGAGGTTCTGGCTCCTTCTACGATACATTAAAGCAAGACACAAAAAAAGACTATTGCATTTTAGGCAGCAGGTGTTACTTATACCTGGTCACAGGGAAAGTTTTCTGCCAGTTGGTTGTTTAAATTCTGAAATAATAACATTATGCTAGATTTTTGTCATGCTGAATTAAAATTCAGATTCTAGTCCTGATCTGGTTTTATACTGGTCTAAATGTATTCCAGAAATAGTGTTTCCACACCAATTTTCTACATCTATAAAGGGTGAATATCAATATTAAAACAAGAAGAAATGATCCTTCATGAAAGCAACACTGGTATACACAGGAGTAATTTCTGTGTTCTAGCATCTTCTATTTCTGTCAGGAGCAAGGCTCCAGATCTATGTTTACAACAAACTATTATGGTGTATGTCATAGTATTTCCAAGAATCTCATCCACTTAGAGATTGTTTTGAAGGAGATATTATTTGGTGCCTTTTGGAGCCAAACTAATTAACTGCCTTAGTATTCAAACTCTGTTTTCAACCATCTGAGCTCATATTTATAGGAGAGAGACATATTAACTAGTATCGAGATGCCGCTCCCTGGAAACATTAACTCATCCCTGCAGATTAAATCTTCTAAAATATAAAACCTATTGTAGCAGATCCTGACCAGCAACATTATTCTTTCTTGGAGTAGGAAAAGGCAAAAACAGTATTAGTTTATCTTCTTTAATGTTTCTTCTTGTTCAGAAAACAATAATTCCTTTAAAAAAAGAAAAATAAAATGGAAAATAAAAAGAAAAAGAGAAAAAGTAAATAAATAGAGAAAGAAAAAAAGAAAAAAAGAAAAGTGGAAAGGCTTTCTTACTTTAAAGATAAATAAACTTTCCTGCATTAACTAGACAATACCTAAATGTATGGACAAAATTCAGGTTATCTTCAAAAAAAATTGAAATTCCAGGCACAAATTTGCTCAGGCTCATGATGCTCTTCAAAAATTATATTCTTGCTGAAATTTATCATTTTATTTCTGTTGTTTATTTGCTGTCACTTAGAGGTCTAGGAAAGCTGATTTAATATTATATGTGAATCCAAGTCACCTACAGCATGGAGCAAATGTATGTTTGCATATTGAAAAAATAATTAAAGGGGTTGGATTATGTTTTGGATCCTAATATTGTTAATATTGTAACACAGATATGATCGATTTGGATATTCTATTTATCGATATGAAAGTAGCATTAAATACTAGGATAGGTGGAAACCTTCTCTTGATGGTAGTTAAATTATTACCAATGATCACAAAGTGTGCTTTTCGATTACAGTTTTAGACCTTTTTCTACATTCACAATATTATGAAAAATTATTTTACTGGGGTTCATTTAGCTTACGAAACGCTCAGGAAGAGCTCCATGGAGTCAGGGAACCCAGTCATGGCTTCAGCAGGAGGTTTCCTGGAGTGAATCCTGCGATGCCCGTCCTGCCTTGGACCCAGCTGGCACAGCCAGCCTGGCTGGGCTGCCAGCACCCTGCCCTGTACCCGGCTGCAAGATCAAAGCGCGCCGCTCTTGGATTCCGTCTTCACAAGTCGCGGTCTTCCAGTGCTGGAGATGAGCGCTGCCATCCTTACGAGCAAGGAAAACCGAGCTGTGAGAAGGCTGGTTTATTTGCACAGGGCCACACAGCAAGCTGGGGATGGAGCAGCGCGGGAGCCGCTGGCCCGAGCGCGGCCGCGAGCACACGGTGTTGCTGCAGTGGTCAGGCCGCGCGCCAGTACAAGCCGAGACATTCTAGGATAAATTGGCAGTACGCGCTCTGCGAAGTTTTCCTCCATTTATTTTATTATGTAGTGAGTGATACAGCAAAATCCCCTGTCTTAAAAGGATATAAAATAGCCATACGCCTTCACTGAAAATTTATCTCATTGAATGCCAGCCTGAAGAAATGGAAGCTGGAACAAAAAATTAATAAAGTAACAAGACGAATTAACATTCAGACACATTTTTAAGCATTTTAAATGTGTATAATATATTTACATAAACTGTGTTAAAATGCTCAGCAAACCATTTAACTGAGAGGTGGCATAACCTATCCTATATGAAAATTATATTTTTAAAACTTCCCCATGGTGAAGGAAAAGATGGAAGGAATTTTGACATGGTCATTAGCTTGTAGGATGAAAACAATTCATTGATATCTATTCCACGTGTTAGCCTCTGGCCCTCAGGGAGGCAATATGACTTTTCAACTTGAAGAAAACAAGATTTAAAAAAAAAAAAAATTTCCCCGGAAAATCTGCTTAATGCTGGCAGTATTAAGTCATGGGCATAGCTCTGTGACTTGGGACTCTTGGAGCACTGAGCAAAAACTTGAAACTGGGCCGCTGGGTCCCTGGTGACAGAGTCAGTGTAATGTTACAGGAATGCTTGTGTTTTTGACAGAGGGAACACTTCAGCAGTTGATCCCTGCTCCTTTTCTCTCCCCATTCTTCTTTCCTTTGCAGAAATGTCATTTATTTAATTAGAAAAAATGGGCTATGCTAAGTATTTGAACCAAATCTGGGATGTAGCAATATTTGGATATGCCCTCAACCACAAACTCAGCATGCCCGTGCCTCTACAATGTTGACTTTGGACTCCTGAGAACCCAAGCACAACTGGGGCACTTGGGGCAGGACAACTGGATAAGACGAAGAAATTTGTGGGCCAAGGAACTTGACCAAATATTGTGTTCCAAAAGGCAGCTCTGTACACAAAGAATAAGGGGAGCAATAGTTTATTCAAGTGGCTCAACGCAAAACAGATGGTGAGATTTCAACAGAGCAAAGGAGTGATGGGTAGTTACAGCAGACAGACCCCCTCAGACGACTGAGACCCCAAAACTGATATGCTTAATACTATGATATCCTATGAGACTTAAACTTCTGAAGCCAATTTGAATGGTTTAGTATTTAAATTGACAAGTAGTGTTGTTTCTTCACAGGAATCTGACCTGTTTCTAAAAACAGTTTCTGGGTTTTTTAACACAGTTTCATAGGTCAGATGTTGCCTTGTGGGTTTGTCTGTGTTTTTTTGGTTTTGCTTTAATTATCACATAAATGTAAAAGAAGAATACAGTCAGCCTAAAAGTTTTCAGATCCTTCTAGGAGATCTTTCCCATCTCCGGGCAAGCTTCCTGCCTTAGGAGGGACCTTTTCCTCTAAGATTTAGACAGTTACTATCTCCTGACTTGATGCGCTGTTCTTGTTTTCACATTCCTGAGAATCACCTCAAAATGTCCCTTAGGTACAGAGGAGGAAAAGTAACGCAGCAAGCCATAAAGAATAAAAACTAGAGGTACAACTTTGGCTTCTGGTGACAGGAGTGATGAGATTTTTCATTTTGTCAAATTTATAACAAACTCTAAAATCATGCGTTTTGAAGACAGAATAGAACTCTCAACTACTGAGTCTAAATTTCCTTTTGCTTCTGGTAAAGTGCAAGTTCTAGGCTGTAGCAGGTTTTTCTGTTTTGTTTTGCTATAATTTATTCCCCTGGTAATCCCAGAAGCAGGACAAGAATTAATTTCAAACAAGGATCTTTATTGTTTGCATAGCTCAATGCTCTGTTTAATTACAAAAACATGTTTGTTGTTTTTCTAATTTAATTTTCTTTGAGAAAATGATGGTTCAAATTAAGGGGAAAAATGTTTTTTCAAAACTCAACAGTTCTGTGAAACCTTAAACTGTTTTTCTTTATGTTGTCTAAAGCTTTAAAAAAAATGTAAATACTACCAGTCGGGGTTTGGGGGAGTTTGGGGCTCTTTTAAAGGATCAAAAGCCTAAATCAGTCATTGATTATGGTCAGTTGAGCCCAGAGAAGTAACAGTCAGTGAATTTTCTTATCACCCTATATGCATTTTTTTAAACCACTGTGTGTGAAATTTTTCTGAACATGGAGGTCAACAATTATTAGTCACCAAAGTTTCACTTACAGCTCAGGATTCCATATTGCAATGAACAGTGTGTAGATTCTCACTAAAGAACACGAACATCTGTTGAGCAAAGAAGAAAGGGTTAGTCAGCTTTCTTGAGAAATAAGAATGCAAATTAAAGTGGAAATAATCCGCAAATTTAGTTCACAGACCTGAAAGGGAGGATATGTTCAAAACCACCAAAGATTCAGCCAAACCTTGGGAGTCACATGAAACTTAAGATTCACTGGAAGGATATCTCAAGATGCATTTCCACATGATCCAGGCTGCCACTCGCTGCAGATCACTGGAAAATATCCTACCGGGTATTAGTGAAATAAAGCTCTGAGATCCCAGAATGATCTTGTACTTTAACAGAAATTATCTCATTTGAAAATTCAGCCTAGACTATTTTATTTCCTTGTGGTCTTTTAAAACATTGTAGCCTTCCAATTGTGAAGAATTAACAGCAATTTGTTACCAGCATTTTAACAGAAGAACCAATAAAATTTCTCTCCGGTGCCTGGGCTAATTCCACCTTTCCTGACCGTGATTCATCAACGACAGAGGGAGAGATATCCATAGGCTTAAACTGTCTTTTGCTTTTTGATGATCATAGAAAATATTCTTGTAGGATTCAGGAAGAAACAAAAACATTTGAAAATATTGTTATGTGGGCACATAAGAGCTCTGTATTTTTACAAGAACAGAAATGTCCAATAAAACTCAGCTACATACCTAATATACAGAACCCAATAAAAGTCATTAAATATCAGATAGGGCAGAAAATTATGTAGCTCTGAGTGCTGCCCTTGGGAAACATCTCCTATTTGGTCCCATCACCTAATTCTAGAATTTGATTTTCATATTGTCCAGCATGTTTTTATATCCCAGAAATGAGTTGTTTACAGCAGGTGTAATCTACCAGAATCCAAAGTTTAAAATTGTTCCATTGGACACATTAGAAGGACCAAAAACTCCTGTAAGCCATGGTGTGTATAATCTATTCATCTGCTCATTTCTATGGTGGTTTTCAAAAATATAGCATTTAATAAATAGAACAGAAATAAACTGAAGCAAATCTTGAAGGATATACACCACAATTAATTTGATGCAGATTTTGATAACGTGCAATTTACCGAATCCAGTGATTCACTAAGCATAAATCTTTTGTACTTGAAAGTCAAGTATACTAGAGATGAAATCTCAAATCTGTTGAAGAGAGGGGGAGTTTCCTCTTTGATTTCTAGGGGCCTGCATTTTACTCTAGGCACAGTTTGTCTTCTAAAAGCACAATTCACATGGAATTAGTTGAGTGGACAAATTGTATTAAAGTGTGTTTATTGTCTGTTTCTTTCTTTAGTCATGCACCACATACTGTAAACCTGAGATAGTACCAATGAGAAACTGATTTGAATGAAAGAATTTCTTTACTTCAAAGGGTCAGTGATATAAAATCAAATCTATTCATACATGTTTATGACGTTCAGAAAACTGATCACTCAGATAACTTCACTGAATAACTAACATCCTTGCACATATATATTTTATTTCAGAAATGAAAATAAACTACGCTCTATGATAGTATTTTATCATAGAGAATATTTAGGGACTTTATTTGAAAAATATCCTAGAAATAATTGAATAACTTCTTTGGTCATATCTGCCAATTATTCTAACTGAAATATTTCTGAATTCTGTATTCCAGCTACTTCAACCAGAGAACTAAATGTGAAGGTGGGAATCTTTAAATAATTTACTCATCGTATGTATTTAAAATTTGTTTGCATAAGTGTTTAACCAAGTAGCCTGGGGGCATAATTTCTGTAGAGCCAATATTAGACCCTGGCTCAGCTGGAGGGCATAAATACATGCTTTCTGCAAAAGATGTGAGATATGCCTGCCTGAAAAACAGGAGTGTTGCTGTCAGCATCAGTTCTTGCATCTCAAATTAGGTGTATTACCAAATGCTTGTTAAAATTTGAGTTTTATGGTTAACTGTTCAAAACCCAGTGTTTGAAGGATGAAGTCTCTGACATGAAGAACATCACTTTGCTTCTTTCAACTTCTTTGAGCAATCTGTGAATTCCTCCATGAGCTTCCCTTCCCTTGGTGACCTGAGATGACTTGAATTAACTATGATGCACTATGTGGAAAACATTGTCTCCAATCTGTCCTTCCCCACTTCTCACTTTTAATTTATTGGCCACCCACCCCTCTTTCTTCTTTTTGATCTTGTCCAAATTTTCCTATTTCCAGCATATGTTTTAAGATTAAAAAAATCTTGTTTGGCAGACAGTATAAATGCTGTACCTCAACAGATGTTTTTAGTGTCAGTGCAAGAAGCGGCCACACGCTGATGCGGTTCTGCTTGGCACCATTTCTTGTCTGGAGAGACTGACACTGCATGAATATATTCATTTTACTGCTGGGCTCTTTTTTGTCATTTTTTTTTCCTCCTTTCCACTCTCATGACACTGTGGTAAATTTGATGTTTCTGTGACTTGTCGCCTCTTTGCATATGACTTTGTTTTATAAATCATCCAAGTCTTGTTTTTGAAGACGCCAACTGACCTGAATTTACCTTTGAGCACCTCTCCCTTTCCTTTAACTGTGTTACCAGGAATATGTTTTCAGGTTAACTTGTAGCCTTTACCAACTGTTTTCATGTGACTCAATATCATTACTTCTCTCCAAAATGTATTGCTATGCAGGCACATGTATCAAAATAGTTAGGGCCTCAGCGAGTACAATCCACAAGTTCAACAGGTTTTTTTATTTACTCAGCTGGTCATGTTCTTGTACGAAGGAAGTTTTTTTCAAGCTGTATTTGAAACAGGGGACAGGTTATGTAAGGGCATAATAAAAATATGGCCTTTGTGAAGGCACAAGTATGATCCAAAAGAGACTTTCTTTCTAAATCTCCTTCCGTCTCCTAATCTGAATGGATTTTTCCGGCTTTCTGATGACAGGGGAGGTTCTTCTGTGCAAATTCATGCCAGGTAACAGCTGAAAATGAGAACTGGAAAAGTGGACAAGAGAAAAAAAATGTGAAGCTAAACATTATGAATTTAGAGTGCAAGCTGACCATAAAAATCTCTTCTGGCTAAGTGTTAGCAAATGGTGCCATATGAGACACCACAACATTTCCCTAAGCTTGCGAAAGGCCATAATTGTGGTGCTCCAGATAATCTCATGTGGTAACTGCTTATAAAAGTTGACTCTTTAATGGCAAATCTCTGTGCCATATATTTTCCTTATTGCCCCTTTGCAAAAAAGGTGAAGCATAAGGTGCAAGAAAAAAAAGAAAAGTCAAGTGATGGGGAACTTAATTCTCAAATAACAAGAATTTGTGTCACATCCACAGCCACACCATGAGGATGCTCACCTTCCTGATGAACAGCTCTCTGGAGTTCAGAGACTCCCTTAGCTACAATAGTGCTCTGCTGTCTCCTCTACTACTAATCTGTTGCCTTTTCAACCACTCAGCAGGAATATACTTTTCAACCAACAGAAGGAATATACTCTTTTGGGACACCTTTGAGAAACTGTAAAACCAGAGTGTAAACCCACTCAAACTGCGTGGAGAATGATTGGTGTTGTGACCAATATTGCCCACTTTCTAGTCAATGCTTCTAACTGCTAACCTACTGCACAAAGCACAGGTCTGTAGTACCGGGTTTTTTAAAGAATGAGCCCTGCTCAGAGGTACATGGATCTTTTCAAGGTCAGCACAGAGAAGTGGATGCAGCCCCGGAACTCCAGAGATCTCACCTTCATTGCCTCCTCCCCTTTGCTAACCATCTGGAGCTGCTTATCTCCTCCCCAGAAAACAGCTGTGAGCTCCCTGCTGGGCTTGGGCACCCGTGCAGATACTTTTATACCAAAATCATTCTTTGGAGTTCATTCCATAAGACAACCAGCACATAAAGCTGCCCAAAGGTGTGAGATGTATCCTCCTTCGCAATGGCTTCAGAGGAAATGACACTGCTCTATAGAAGGAGCAGTGCAGGGAGGAGCTCCAAGAGACAGCCCCACTGCTGATTTTGCTTTTCTCTTGCTATAGATTTCTGCTGGACTCCTGAATCTTCCTTCTCTCTCTGCTTTGTGCAAGTAGCTGAAGATGTTAATTCAAAAGCTAGGGAGATGGAGCTCAGCCTGACCTTAGATAGCACTCAGTGGACTATCATACCTCTGCTGCAGCTGGCGCAAACACACAAGGCTTCAGTGTCAGAGGTACATGTCTCATTCTTCCGGCTGCTTTTGTCGCAAACAAATATTTATTTTGGAGAAAGCGGGGGAAATCCAATTCTCTAGTTGTGGTTTCGATTCCTTTTGTCTGCAGCATGTTCTGCTAGGGAAGTGATGCACAGCGGTTTCTTTTTCAAATTTGCTTCTGGCTCAGCAAGAAGGTGGGTGGCAGGGCAGTTGGAAGTCATCAAGCACAAGTAATAATGTTTAGCAACCTTTTGTATAACTCTGCCCTCCAACCATTGCAATGGCTTCCTTTCTCTGTTCTTACTGGGGAACAGATCCTGGGAGGTCCTGAGTAACTCTGATTTTGTCTGAGAAATTCCAAGTTCTGAATTTATGATTCTAAACATAGCACAGAAAAGCATCAGAAAATCTTTCTTATCCATGCTGCAAAACGGGAGCCATCCATAAAACTGGGGTAAAGTGAAGCAAGTCTCCTAAGGGCACTGGAAGAAGGCAGCAACAGGACAATTAACATGAGCAGGCCACAACAGCTCCCTCACGCTGAGAGTCAGATCCTAAACTCCTGGGCACCAGTTGAGTAGATAGGATCTTTATTAAATATTTATATCCAGGATGCAGCAGGTGTCAGATTTTTCTCACACCAGTGGCAAGCGTAGCTGCCTTACTGCCACCAATTAAGCAAATGTCAGCATGAGAGGCACGTTCAGAGAAAAAATTGCCTCTAGATCCCAGTAGTTGCAACTGGTTACTTGCTAATGACTAACAGTGATGATTGGTGATATTTATTCATGTGGTAGATTTTGAAATCAAGAAGTCGAGTTTAGCATCCCTGGCTACTGCTTTCCCAAAAGCAGTATGATGACCCATTCAATGTGCTAATAGTTCTATTAGCATTTTTGATGTGCAGTTTTTGGAAAGAGAGACAACTTACTTTCCAAATATATGCAGTGTACAAATACATTCATGCCATGGAAGACAGTAGGGAAAATATCTGCTTCTTGACCATGTAATTTTTCTTCCTACAGTATTTTTCCTTCCACTCCTTTGTCTAGAGTAAAAAAAATTATTCTTTGTCTTCCTTGATGTCCACTGCAAGCAGAAAATCTATATGGATATTTTGAAGAAAATGTCTTGCTTTTAAATAAGCTGCTCTTCTATTTTATAGTGATTGCACACATGTATATTGGCACAACACGAACCTAGAGGAAGGTTGCATATTTACCCCAGAGAGGTAATGGAAGTTCATACCAATAAAAATTGTAAGAACACTGCCAAGTGCAGCACCATTCCCAGATGATTCCGGATGGCACAGTATCTCATGAAATTGAAAACAGCGCCACATGAACGCTCATCAGATGACAGGAAAGGTGAAATTGCTCAGTATTACCACCCACTTAGCCGAAGAGCTAGTGGTATTCACTCCAATCATGGGCGCAGCCTTGACTGCGGTCTCAAAACAGGCCATGACAGCCTCTCATCTATAGGAACAGTCTGCACACAAAGATGACAACAACCCCGGATCATTAAGCTACTGACAGAAAGAGACTCAGAAAACACCTGGAATTTCTGATCCTGTCAGAAATCAGAAGAGAAACAAGAAATAAGGTAGAGCTTTATTACCATTCAAAGTGTGGAGGAAAGACATGAAGGATTGACAAAATTTAAGTTTCTGACAGATGGAATTCTGAGCCAGAAGTAAGGACAGCTCTTGAAAGAAGCATTCCATGAAGATTGGATATGACAGAGAGAAAAGGACTCTTACCCTCCAGGAGGAGGCAATATTCAATAATATAAACATCTTTGACAGATACATCAGTGAAAAAGCTGCTGCAGGTTCACAGAGAGGATGTGAGAATCATTAACACAGTTTCAAGTCTCGTGGAGAAGAAAAGTCCTTAAGAAATGGAATCAATTTGATCAACCATTGCAGAAATTTGGAGACCAGGAGCCATAAATCCATCTTCAAGAAACAGAGTACACTGATCATTTTGTAGCTATATTCCCCCTTACCATGGCCCAGTAGATTAAAAAAAAAAAAGGCACACTTAGTCTTTTCAGTAACATCCAGGGCTTGACTTTTTCCTGGAGAATGATAACAAAACAGCCACAGAAGCAGAACATGCCAAACTGATGTCTGAAAGAAGTATGAGTATTCATCCTGACACACTCCACATATTTCTAGGAATGCATGGTAGGCAGATATCACTAAAGGCCAAGGACTCCTTTCCTTCTGCTCTCTCTGGAGCCTATCAAAAGACCCAACAGCAAAGCAGAAAAGCATTGTCTCTGCTGAAGAATGAGTTCCAGTTTTCAACAGACATTCTGCGCACCCATGGTTGTTTGCATTTATTGCCTCTCAGAAAATGCACTTTTTATTCAAAGAAGAAATACAAGGAACTTCTGCTGGTACTGAAATCTTGGTTTGTATCTCAGGGCTAAGGAGGGAAACGTGCTCTTAACACCTCAAATTCAGACAGTTCGTACAGGAGATAGATGCCAGAAGGGTTGAGGACAGTCACAGAGTCAGTGATGAAGGGCCCAGGTTTGCATCACGTCCCAGCAATCATGACAATAGAGGGACAGTTTCCAAGTACTTGGCACTATCCATAAAGATTGTGTTACTCACAGAGGACTTGCTACTATGACAAGAGTGACACAATCAACCTGTTAGGACCTCGAGGTCTTCTGGAATAAAGGCACAGAAAATCATAATTACCATTTTTTCTTGGAATTCTTTTCCTGGCAGATTTAACGGGCACCTTGAGCCTGGTGTTAATGGCCCAAAAAACAAGCAAGAGTGTAACAAAGTTTTTCAGGGCATAGGAATATCTTTTCAAGCACCTGCTAATTTTGGTGTATGGAATCTTCATTACTGTTGAAGTAGGATGACACAATCTGACCAAGCAAATGTGATTTTGAAGACCCAAACATGGTCAGAGCAAGACCACTGGCAGAGATATTTCTGAAGATTAGGCTCTCTCATCTTGTAAGCTTGAGGCTTGAAAGGGGGACACTTTGGAATAGTCTGGCATATGCTTTTCTCCTAAACAATAAACACACTTTGCACACCAGTAAGTGGAAGCCAGAAGGAATCCAGTCACTTTCCTGAGAAGGTTCAAATAAAAAATGAAGAACTGAGATAAACATGCAGAAGTTGTCCACAGCTCCTCAGCGAAAATGAAGGAAAGAACAGTTCAGGGTTTACCAAAGGAAGTTTAACCCACAATCACACACTGTTGAGAGCTGTAAAAAAGCAAAGAACTCCAGCACAATTGTGTCATTGAGAAGGGAAACATTATGAGCCATTTCTCATTATATATACGTGCATAAATCACAAAGCTCACACACTAAAGTGCTGAAGGAATAAAATATGTGGTCTTAAGTGACAGGGTTTATTCAGATGCTCTCTGTGAATGTATATGTTGATTAACCCTTAAAGCCAGGAGATAATCTTATCCAGCTATTCTCATATAGACCATACTTTAGGAATATATTTTTTAAAAGGATCTTTACTAGCGGAACTTGCAATTCTACTTTACAAGGGTGTAACAAAAAAACGGATTTGGTCTTAATCCTTAAACTGACAAAACGAATTATAATATTCATTCTATGAAAAGAGCAAACAATGCAATGGTTTTGTAAATTCTAAGAGTCTTAGTTTACATTACCAGGACTTGGAAACCTAATTTTTTTAAATTATATTAAGTTGGAGGTCATTATCTCCCAAATATTGAAGCACTTGTGTATAGTTTGATTTTTAATAACCAAGTGCATTAAACACTTCGTGTTCTAAGTTAACCAGTTCTTGGATCTTCACCAAATTGCAGAATGCTGCTCCAGGAAAACTCTATCCTAGCTTTAATGACAATTTAAATCACTTTATATTTTTAAAACATTAATTATTTAAAATACCAGAAATAAACTGAGAAAAGGTGATTAATTACTAACATGAAGCAAAGCCTTAGACAGGCATTAATTTATTCCTGTCAAGATAATCCCAGATTTTTGTTTCATATTTACTTCTCTCCTTTATAATGTGCTTTTATATTTATGGGACATACACAACAGAAGTGGTTTTGATGCATTCACTGTCAAGCCATTCCCTGAATGACTGATAAGTGCCAACACACATAGATGAAGTTATGATACTGAACTGTGGTTACCATATTCAACTGTGGATATACTAAATTCCCATTTAGCCACTCAAGTCATTCACATCACCAAAAAGAAGGCCACTTGTTTAGGTGCCTTTAGTTAAGTGACTAAATTGAGACCCCATGTAGCATACATGTTACAAAATAACATTAGCTTGTTCCTTAATAAGCTGCCATGAAAGCCAACGGGAATTTAGCCACAGAATTCAAAGGGGACAGACTGCACCCAAATATTGGATTGTGTAATAGCTTTTATTTTGATGTTAAGTTTTTGGTACTTTTTCTCAGTAAAAAGATTAAAAACACAAGTTAATAAATCTTCTAATTAAACCACTTACCAATATTACAACATTAGTGTTGGGATAAGAATAAGCAAAACGAAAGGCAATTAGAGGAAAAGAAACAAACACAAAGGAAGAAAATGCGACAAGTAGGTGGACTCTGTCTTTGGCTGTCATTTTGGCTCCTCGACTCTCTCCAAGGCATCTTTTGGGGGACCAGGCTAGGCAGCATATTTCAAAGGTGCTGACAAGCCTGGCAAACCAGCCATTTCAGTTTGACCCTCAGCAACAATGCCAAGCAGTTGTAACTGACTCTAACATTCTCTGTTTCATGATGATTCCAGGATTAAGGATAGGTTTTTCTTTAAGTCCAGTATGGACACCCTGCTCAGAGGCTCAAACTGCCTTAGGCAGTGAACACTTTCAGTCTACAAGCCACCAGCCTAGCCTCTCTTCCCAAGATAAAAGGGGCAGAAATCTTTCAAAAGTTGGAAAAGCACTTCATGAAGTAAATAAGGGAAGGGACCCCAAACACCCATTTTTCTTTCAAGAGGATGTATGTTCTGAAATCCCTTCAATAGTTTGAAAATCTTCCATTATTAATTTGGAGGCATGTTACAAATTTTGTTCTTGTGCAGATGATAGACATTTCCATACAATATTGCACAAAAATAATAGTAAATAACACAGATTTTTAACAAAGGGTGGGCACATTTCCCCAAATGCCTCCTTTGCTGCTTGGACAGGCCTCTTCCCATAAACTCAACAGTCCCTCCTTTTGCTACCTGAGCTCAGCATCAGGCTATGAATGGAATCAGCAGGAGGATGTTATGTCTGGCAATGTCATGGACACTGAGGGACAGGACCTGCCCCTCCAATCCTGTGAGAGGATACAAGGGCTCACACAGGCATGCTGCTTTCTGTATCTCTTGAGGTGTGACCAGAAACACTGGACACTCCAGCCCCCTTTTCCCTTATAACCTGACTGACCCAAGTTACTAAATCTTGGTTTGCAATGAAGAAACAGAAGGGACTAAAATGACTGAAAGAGAGACTACATTTTTTAATGTCTTCATACACTAAAAGAAGGGGGAGGGGGTTCACCTACATTTTCAGCATTGCAAACCTGCAGAAGGAAAAATGAGATTTTGGCACAAAACCAGAAACTCTTAATTTGTAGTTGTGAATATTGCACACTTAACTCTGAACCATTGAAATAAATGAAGTTTTGTCATTGGTTTCACTGGAAACTGGCACCAAGCCTTCTTTTGGTAATTTCAAGTCAGTTTTACAGCTGTGAGCCAAAGCACAAAGCATATGGTTTCTGATGCATTACAAGTTAGAACTGCCTAATGAACATCGTCTTAGAAGATCACTTTCTTTTATGTATAATTTATTATGTCTTGATCAGTGAAACCAATTCAAAGCACAAATGCAAAGGAAATATATTGGGGTTGAAGTTAGAATTATAACAGAATACACAATAATAAATGTGCAAAATATTTTCTCTTTCTACAGTAGTTCTAATGCAAACCTTCAAAAATTGAAGAAGAGTCCACAATAAACAAATACTGTCTCATTTCACCAGGTTTTGAAAAGCTAAGAAAGCTGAGCAAAGTGTTTCAACTCATTTTTAGTTTTAAAAACTGCACAAATAACTCAAAAGTGTAATCTCTTTCAGGATTGTCCTTGAATAAAATAAAAACGGATATTTATGTCAATAACTCAGGGGAAAAAAAACTGTTACTCTGTACAATATCAAGAGAATTTAACTTTTATTCTACTTTTTTCACTGCCAATTTGCTGTCTTCCCAGCAGGTGCCAATACAAAAACTGCATCCAATGACTCAAAAACACTAATTGTTCTGAAACAATTAATTAGTGTCTGAGTGACAACAAGAAATCCTGGTTTATCTTACTGTTTCTTTCATGGCCTAAATTACTATCTTGCAGTTTGCCACATATAATTCAGTTTGGGAATAAAATTATCTCTGGATATAATATTTCCAAATTGTTGCCAAACTGGTCACTTAAAGTCATCTCATTGTTTAATCTGAGCAGAATTTAAAATAAACAGAGAGGGTTTTGTGTACATACAAATATGGGTAGGGGAGAGTAATATTAACAGAGTATTCCTTATCCTTCCTAGTTACACTTGTGTTTGTCTAAGCAGCTTCTTGCCAACCTTAAAATTCATTAATATGGGAAATACTGAGCTCATTGGCTGCAACACCTCCATTTTAGAAATCAGTCTACTACTATCCACCACATGTGCTGGCACAAATCCAGGTTCCTTCTCTCCCTCTTCACTCCTCTTGTCTCTCAGCCTCATTAAAGCCCCACAAAATTACCTATGGAAACAAAAGCTTTAGAAAAGTCATTTCAAGGATCATGTCAAATGCATGACCAGAGCCACAGCAGGAGAGCACAGAACTCCATGGACGCCATGGGGGCTCTGACGGGGTACGGGGGTGTTCCCACATGGAAGAGATTATAGAATTGGAGAATGAAGCCAAGCGATTTGTTCATCCTTCACAGGATCGTGTGTTTTGCATATGTTGTGCAGCAATGCACCTTTCAGTTGGGACTGGTTGTGTTATGCCGAAGTTCATCTTACGTAATGCTGATCAGTTAGACCACAGATGCTGATTTAAGTAGGCCTTCAGGAGCTGGCCTTCTTGCTCCTGAATCATTACAGAACCAAGAGCAAAGTGCACCAGGAGTAAAATAAATCAAGAACTGAAGGACAGCAGTTCATACAAGGCTCTATATGGACCCTTTATCCCAAACTTCTCTTGTTTTTCTTTGCCATCTGAGCAGATTTTTGATTAGTGCAGCCTGTGTCTAGGTTTTCTTAGAGTTCTGCCAGAAACAAGAGCTGGGGCATGTTTATTTCTGAGGGCAGATCCAAGAAAGGGGATAAGTTCAGCCAGCTAGCAGGCGCTAGTATCCAAGGGAGTGAAAGAGGACATGGGGAAGGCTCATAAATCCATGGCTTTAGAGACAGAAATGGACTTGTCAATAATTGTTCCTACAGACATACAGACTTGGAGTGGGAAGAGAGGTGAATGGGGTGAATGCACAGGTGGAAAAGGACTTGAATGTAGACAGAAATGAGGAATTTACACAGATGAGTATCCAGGACACAATGGAGGAGAAAGCTTCAAGACATAATTTCTGAAGATTGGGGTGACCTGGCAAAGGGAAAACATCAATACTACTGGGCTAGACTGATCATGGGTGGGAAGGCCTTGGTACAAAAAGATCAGGGTAGATGAGATTGCTGGCTGGGTGATATCTGGTGGGATACACGTTTGGGGGATTTGAGGATTTGGGGACTAGGGTTGAGGTAGCACAGGATACTTGTGCAGTATCCCAGTTTGGCATTAAGGATATAATAGCATGACGCTTTCACCACAGTAAGACACTGCCACCCACACTGATACCCAGCATTTCCCCGCTTCATCCCCATCCCAATGAGGAGGTCTGCAAGCACATTTTCTCGAGGCTTTTTTTCACCGATGGAAACACAACAGTTCTAAATCACAGTACTAAGCAGAGCTTAAAACATCCAGAAATGTGGAAAACCAGTGAATATTTCCACAGAGCTGCACTGTACCTGAGGAGGGTTACCAACCTGTAAAAAAAGTGGTCACCATTGCAGTCATGCTCTTTACTCTCACAGTGGAGCTGAAGCATTTGATATTCCTGATACTAAGTACAGCACAGCCTAACAGAAAAAAATTGAAGACCCACAACATCATGAAACAATGTTGAAATGTAGATTTTAACATCAGGAATAGAATGAAAAGTTCAATGAGGGAGAGTTAGTCTGGGGAATCATACTTGTCATTCAGGAGCTAACCAAATTCCCAACGCCAGATAACACCTGGGATAAAAATTTCAGAATACCATTAAGGGAAGAGCTACAATTTATCCTGGATAAGCACTAACCACGAAGCACCAGGTAGGTGGGAGAATGAAAGTAGGCAAGAAGAGTGCAGATTGCTTTATGGAGAAGTATGGGGCAGCTGCTTGATTTGAGGCAGCTGCTCCCTGGGGAAGAGCTTCTTCTCAGGGAGAGGAAGGAAGTGGACAGCTTCTCTGGGGGTGGAAGGTCCACATATGGCACAGGTTTGTGAGGGATTACCTGCAGCTGGAGGGAATGTGGCTGCTGCAGGAGGAATCAAGCAGTTGCTTGCACTGGAAGGATGGGAGGGTGTGAGGCTGCTCAGCCTGTGGTGCAAAGGTACGGGGCCATAGGTTTCTAGGTGGGACAGGACAGGTGAGTTGGGCTGATCTGCCAGAGTCTGGGGACATATTGTTTGCTTCACAGCTAAATCTAGTTCTATTTCTGTAATCCGACCACCGACTTTTGATATCAGCTCTGGCCAAACACAGCAACCTTTGAGCCCTGGCTGCTAAACATGACAGTGAGTGTTTGGTGCAATCCAAAAAAGAAACGGTGCATGATTGCTATAAGCTTTGTGTTCTGCCAATTTCTTGTACACTGGTGTCATTACAGCATGGTGGGTGGTGGGAACTCAGTGAAACTTTTGGAATTAGAGATGTTTGAATTCAGAAATAAATCTGTTTCTCTTATTTTTGTTCTCATCATTTTCAGCTAGATATAGATCTGTCTAGACAGAGTGAAGCTATATTAATAACTTCATTATTATTATTACTATAGCTAACAAAACATTCTAAGTGCTTTAAAAATAGGTTAGTTCTTATTAGTGGGAAGAAATTTCATGTCCAAGATCTGGCTGAGCTGTCCTTCTCATGCTGCTTAACTACGGGAAGGCAGTGACTGTCCTCCCACAACTCTCTGGATGTCTCCTAGGAAAGCCCTTTAGAGTTTGTGATTTACCCCTATATCACTAAGTACTAACAGATTTCTCTTACAGCAGCTGGGGGTTTATTGGTCAGTGTTCATTTTCAGTACAATTTTGCATTGTTTATTTTGTTTTGCTTCAGCTGAAAAAGCAAATGGTTGTCAGATTCCAGAATAAAGCTAACTGTGGTGAGGGACTCTGAAAATATTACACAGGAATCCATTTTTATCAAATGGAACTAGCAAAGCAGCATTACGTAGCCTACTTTTAGGATCTTGTGAAAGATGCTCAACTCACACTCCGAAGGCCTGGACATGGGTATTTACCTAAAGTTTAAATTTTGGTGGTGAGAGATTAGCTGTTGTACGTTCCCTTTAAATAGCCTAAGTATTCATATTGACTGATTTTTAAGAAAACTGCATTACTTTTATCACAGCATGAAAATCAAAGGACAATAATTATCCTTGTAATTGCACTAGTTTATGTTGAAACTAGTTTGTTTTAATCCAAAATAATATATCCTTGAAGTGAGCAGAAAACTTGGAAGCAATCTGAAGCAAACCAATTTATGTTCAGATGTAATCACAAAATCCACATTTGCTTTCATGCTCCATTCTTTCTCTAGTATAGCCTCATGAAGCTTATCTTGCAATGTAA
This sequence comes from Atrichornis clamosus, assembly GCA_013400975.1. NCBI lineage: Eukaryota > Metazoa > Chordata > Aves > Passeriformes > Menuridae > Atrichornis > Atrichornis clamosus. Next base: position 111,604 of record WBMZ01005587.1, read on the forward strand.
AAAACCCAAAATGTATCAGTTTCTAAGAAGCTGCAGGTGACAGAAATGTTAGCCATAAAAACAATTCACGTTGTATGACCTGAAACTTTCTGACTTTAGCTTTTGTGGAAAAAAGAAATTACTAATTAATAATTTACTAATTAATCCTGGCTTGAAAATTGCAATAACCTGTCAGAGAAATGAAGATCTGTCCAAATAATCCAGAATTTTATCTCTGAGTAGTGATATTGCTTGATCCAAATAAACTACATAGGCTTATAGAAACTTCTTGTGCAAAGAGAGCATTCAGCACTAGCTGAGTTACATGCTCAAGCATTAAGTTAGAGATCTCAAAATAAGCTTGGTGTAAGTTCTTCTAGTATTATGTCCTGTGAGATGGACAAAAATTACACCATTCGGCATGTCTTCGATACACTGCCCTGAGTATTATACACATATTCCCAAGTATCTGAGTTAGGTACCAAATTAGCCACTTGTGACACCTTTTGTAACTGGTTAAGACTCAGTGTGTGGGTTAGATTTTTGGACTGAATTGCTCCAGGGCAAACTTCTCACCCTTGACTCTTCAGGGAAAGTTTAGTACATACTCTTAGGCTCTTAAGTAAAGGAAGTCCTTAAGAGGTTTTGAGCTGAAACAAGTGATAAAGCTCATCCAAAATACTGCCATTCCAAAGACCTTGGGGTTTTCTGTCTCATGCTGCCACAGTTTCTGTCAGCTGACTCTGCAGGGGCATATTTCTAATCATACCAAGTCCCCAGCAAGCGTTGTAACACTTAGCTCAGGCTAATATCATGCTGACATTAAAAGTAAGTCTTTAAATTTCAGTTCACGTTCAGTGGCTAGCTATGGAAGTCAACAGAGATTTGTGATGTCTATTTGAACAGTTAGGTAAACCCTGAGTATGAAAGAGAGACAAAGCAGATAAAAAGTGAATTTAGAAACACAGGGGGTTATGAAAAGTCATGCTCAGCAATGACACAACTACTTCAAGACAAAGAGAAAAATCCATGCTTTTGCAACTGTTCTGGATTCTCGCCCTGAGTTGTTTGTTTCAAAGCTGTGGGGTTGGTTACACAAAGTGCTACTGAGAAGCACCAAAACCAAGATTTGTTGATTCTGAGCTACTGATGACACAGTTAACAATCCAAATGCACCTGGGCACTTAGAATTGTCATTTGCAAAGACCATACTTACAGATAGTCTTGTTTTGGCAGTTTTGTTTACTTTTCCTGTTTATTTTCTAAAATCTCCCACGGCACTGAAGAATTGGTACTGTCATGGAAATAAAGTTCAGGTCATCTATTTGTATGATACTATTAACATTCTCTACCCTAAGTAAAAATGTATCAAATATTTAATGTTCCATTAAAGAAATCAGTATATTTGTAATGGCAGAGCTTAGTTTTAAAATGAAATGTTTATATTTTTGAAATTATTTTTTTTATAAAAGAAATACAATTTGTCAAAAATACGCTTTTAATTAATGTCTCAGCTAGTCCAAAAATTTTATGGGGCTTTTTTTTTTCAATTACAGGAATCCAGTAGTGATCTCTAAAGCATTACAAATTGCTGCCAAGGCAGGCTAGACCCTTCCCCAGAAAAGATTCTGTCCAGATGCATTTTTATTGGAAATGGGGTTTAGCCACTGCAGGAACAATAATACGCTGTCTTCTTCACTATATAGAAGTAAATTGCAAATTAACAACTTTGTTTTCAAAATTAAAGGTAAAAGCACAGGAAAACCACTCTAAAGGACACCTGTCACTTTAGAAAACCTGTAATAAAAAAGCAATTTTTGTACCATAGCAACATTCAAGAAAACTACCAGGAGAGTGTTTTCAATCAAGGCATTCATTTCTGTCCACAGCTGTTCTGCATTTAGTTTTTTAGTTCACATTACTCCTATCTGTTTGTCCAGGGCTAATTCAAACTGAGAAGGAGCTATATGTCACTCACTAAGCAACAGTGTAATTAAAAGTCCTACTACTACAGCTGGTTTGAAACATTTGAGAGCTTGGGAAATGCAGGGAACTCATATTAAAAATAAAAAGGATGTAATCACTGCCTCCTGTACAGTTTAATGGGAAAAAGTAATTTCATGATTGCAGTTGGTTTGAATGAAGCACATTTCTCTAATTACGTATATCACGTGTATACACGCAAAGACTAGAATCTATCTATATGATCAGGGTGATTTAAAATATTCCTGAATTTCAGGATTATAATTAATCTGGGAAAACTATTTACAAATCATGAGATCATTTCATAACATGGTGTAAGATAGAGCTTTCTTAAAGATGTATCTCAGCCACCCATTTAAATTACCCATTTTTGCACAGTGTCCAGTCTTCTTGGTCAACATAGGGAAGTACACTCATGTTGTAGCAGTTTCTTTTTTAAACACTGAACAGGTAAACCACGTTTCCTTGTTTGGCATGCCACTGCTGAGGATGTCTACACATTACTCTGTTCTTCACCCTACTACTCTTTCTGGGAAAATCATTCAAGACTGATGTCAGTTTGGATATATGAAGGTTGCAGACTCGTTCTAATTGCACTACTAAAACTACCTGTGCTTGTGCCAATACTTTCCAAATTTCATTTCAATCCACAGCAATTTTTGCTTACTTTAGAGCAAAATCAGTTCTGTCAGATTTTGTGTTATTGGAAGAACTGTATTTTCCCCTATAATTCCTATACCAAGATACTTCAGATAAAGATGAAACCAGAAACATCAAATGCTAGCTATTTTGTAGATCACAGCAATGACTCAAGAAGCAACCTGAGGCTGAACCTTATCAGCTTTGTATTTCTAAATTAGAACTATTCTATATTAGCTTGTTTAGACTACTAGCTCTTAGAGTGTTGCTTTTTATAGAAGGACTTTCGCAGATTAGGACAAGTTTGGTGCTTTTTCAAAAAAACCTCAATTAAGAATGTTGTCATTATGGAAATACATTTTAAAAATGTATTTGTTAAGAAAACTTCAAGTTTTCTGTCTCCTTCTGTCTCTCTTCATCTCTCAATCAAAAGAACTTTGGAAATTTAAAGAACCCCCTCTGATTCTACAAAGTTCTGATTGCCTCCTGCAAAAGCAGAACCAATGGAAGGTAATCATGGTCAGCGCCTGTATAAACAGACTGACCTGCCAAATCAAGAGAAATACTGAGAAATATTGAGAAATCAAAAACATAAAAGAGCTAGTGGAAAACCTGGTTTATATTTAGTGGAAATACTTTTATTTTAACACTTTGAGTTAAATTTTGGAACTGAGAGAGCAAACGAAAGTGTTTCTTTTAAGCCAGCATACAGGGTATAGAGTTTAAATCATTTCTGCTCACCAGAAGAGGGGACACAGAGTTCCTAACAGAAGCCAGGAGTATTCATTATACATAAGTTTGAATCATGGAAGTTATTCTGATGAATACACTAACAATATCAATGGCACATGCATTGGCATTTTGGTTTAGTTTGGGTAAGGGTACAAATTACATTGATTCAGACGTGTCTTTACAATATTCTTGACCAGAACTTCAAAATATTTCTCTGATCACAAGGTTTCCAGTCTGATGCCTTATTCGGTGTTGCTTCAAATTGCACAATGTCATTTTAATGAGTTGGGGACTGCTTAATTTACCCTCTAGTAATATCATTAAAATTTGCTTCATTATTCATATTGTTTGATTCATAGGGTTGATTCACAGAATATGTTTTGCACTCATTTTGCTTTCTATATCTTTGGAAAGGAATTCCTAGATGTTGTACTATTCTTAAGATTTAATTTCAGTTCAGACTAGCACTTCACATTTCAGTGAGGAAAATATTTCTTAGCACAAGTGAAAGCACACGATATTAATTTTGAGTATATTACATTTGCTATCTCTGCATCAGTTCAGGTAGCTGCTTAGCCAAATGTTTTATAAAAGCAGTGTGCTTAATTTACAAAGAATTCTATTTAATGAAACAGCAGAATACCCTTTTGGCTTGCCCAACTGGACACATAACAGAGACATCTGGAAAAATGGCCTAATTTCACATTTTAAAATAATGCATAAATGTAAGATCTTCCCCTTTTTTCCTTTATTTACTGAGAATTATATCATACAGACAAGTATAACCTAAAAGAATATAATTCCACACACTACTGGTGTTATTTTAAGTACTTTTCTGAATAGTATTTAAGAATTCAGTTCTTTTTTAACTTACACCTGATATATCCCTATTTTCACTCTGACATTTCCAGTGAGTTATCTCCTCCAAAATCAAGGAGAGCCTTTTAGGTCAATTTTCAGTGTTTCATGTTGTATTTATTTACCGATACAGAAAATAGACCTGCTATGTGTTTGTTTCCTCTCAAGCTGTTTTGGCCTAATTCTTTTCCTACCATGTGGCCACTCTGTCTTTATTTAACTTGGTTATATTTAAATTTTGTCCTGTAACCTTTACTATTATTTTTTTTCTTAATAGAAAAAAGATGATGCACTATTAATGTGGCTAAATTTTCCATTTAAACAATCCTAACTTGGTGTGCTTCACTACTTAATATATTTAACATTGTCTAAGTTTTTCCCCCCATCAAGACGAAAGAGAAATATATTGGTAAAATGAGCAACTTAAAGATGACAAGCTTACTGTCAGTATTCTGCTCAGCATGTAAATTTGGCAGCTGCTTAACACGTATTCCAATTTCATAAGGATGGACGCTGGAAAATGCAGCGAAAATTTTCTCTCTCAGCCTTTCCTAATTCACTCCATATGTATACAGAACTTACCTCATGCACCCAGATTTCTAGCACCCCCTCCTCATGTAGGGGCAGGGTCTCCAAAGCAAATAAATAAATAAAAATGACCTTGGTGGTTTGTGGTTTTTATACAGACTCTCAGTCACACATACTCAGAACCACTAAAAATCACCAACTCCCCAGAGAGCCAAGATTTAATTTGGATCACACGTTACAGGCCAGACTAGAGAGTATCTTTACAATAACAATATTTACTTATATTCATCAACAGATGGTAAAACAGCGTAGGGAGAAATGCTTGAAGAAAATTGAGCAGTTTTTCAGGGAAATAATGGCCACACTAGCTATAGATTGTTAATAACATGCAAATCCAATATCGATAGAATATTTAATTCTTGCTTAAGTATAACTTGGGTTTTCAAATAGCATTATAGATCAGAAATTTCTTCCTTATGTGCCTAACTCAAAACTGAAAGTCAAGTTTACACTACTACTCTCTAGTTTTGGGCCAATGCCCATTTACTATGCAAGACAGAAATCAGAAACAGCACTACTATGAGATTTGACATATGCAGACAAAACCAGACTTTTTCGTTTTAAAGTTGTTTCCAAAAAATTGACTTCACCTGCCATAGTTACATGTGGCCATGTGTAGAACTAACAGAGAAGAACATAAAAACCAAAGCAGAACATAACTCCCACAAGTATTTAGCTGATTTTGTATATCCATCACTGCTTTTTGGAATACCTGCAAGACTAATATCATTTCTACTTTGGCTCATTTCCTACTCCCTAAAATAAGTATTATCACAGATTAATGTATTTTTTATTCCTTTTCAAGAAGGCTGGTTCATATTGGGTTTTCCTCCTCAATTATAGTAATGTGCCCTAGTTTCTTCAAATCCTAGTGTGTAATCTGGCTGCTCAAATTGGGCTTCCACTGAACTTTCACTTTGTACACTATCTGCCTCAAGTTAAAAAATGAAAGTAATTCTCCTGCCATATATACGTATTTTGCAAGATAGTGCCATAAAAATACCCATTCTTTTGTAATGTAGATATTCTTGATTTCTGATAGTGAAACACAGCCCTCCCTCACTACCAGGCAGATGAAGTCTAATATTCCCCCCAAAAAAACTAAAGGAATAATTCAGAAAGGACAATTACTTATTCAGCTTGGAGAAAGAAGCCTACAAGTACTGGTGCTACAGGATCCATTGTTCAGATAAAGGGCAATTTGCTCATTAAATTTCATCAGATAACATTCAAGTTAAATCCAGTCTGTAAAAGTCATGTAGAGTTAATATGTTTGATGCAGACAACGTAACCATCAGTCACATACTGAAAAATTGTCCCGGTGGCAAAATATACTAGCACATATACCTCTACCATTTTTTTATTTTCTAGCATTTCATCCATTCATAGATACCCCTGAAACATAGATGGTAGACTGCTCAAAGTGTGGCAGAAGGCTTAGTGAAATGAGATGATCTTGCTAAAGAAATCAAATGTTTATATTTTACTTGCTGAAATAAACCCTGTTTTCTTTTCCTGTGATCAACTATAACAGTAATCTTCTTCATGACTCATCTGCCTATCCTAACCATGCTACTAAAAGACAGTCTGGTTCTTTGGAATCAATGTTCCTTTGGACAATTTACTACAGATGTGGAAGGAAACCTCAGCTCAGCATGAAAACAAAGACTTGTTTAATCATTATTTTAAGCATTCATGTGAAACTATAGAGTGAACTTCTGTTTGTACAACATGCAATACTTTACTTGCAAGATATGTGAATGTTTCAATATATGTTCTGTTTCTGATCACTTGCTCACTAAAATTGCCAAGTAGTCAAAAATATAATTAAAAAAAGATGTAGCAAATGAAGACTACTGTGGTCACTTCTGGGATTTAAGGTGTGTGTTTACCTGGTAGTTTATCTCAGTGCTGAGGAGAGGCTGCTGCTGGCTATAAACTAAGAGTCCAGTCACACAGTTTAGCTGCAGCATAGAGTTCTGGGTAGGTTAATTTAAATAATTTTTGTAACCATGCTGTAGACATACCATATCTAAGAGTGAATTGTAAAAAAAGGTGGAGAGTAAAAACCTCATATGATCTAATTTCTGAACCACTATATGTCAAAAATCTAATGATGCATAAACAAAAATACACACTCGTCTGTCTTGTCTCCTAAGGCTGTGAACAAGGAGGTTATCTTGCTATGTACACTGGGTCTTGTAGGCAGAACAATCATTTTGGGGTTTTTCCTTGTTGCTTTTTCAGGTTTTTTCCACCACTAGTGACTTTTCCTGACATCATTATGTTGGTTAGCTATCACCAAAGGATGCTTTTATTTTTTAAAATACATCTTTTTTAAAAAGCATTGTTATCTATACTATGATAATATTCAGCACTCTTTTTACTATATACAAGTATATACTCTTTTTACTCTTTATACGAGTGTGCATTTGGTTACATATTTTATCTGGAGCCGTTCCAAGAAACTTCTGCTTGTCCTAAATAGTTGAGTTACCCTGGAAACTTAGCGGGTGCCAGCCTCTAAACAAGCAAAACAAGGCACATTCACAATGATATGCAGTTTTGGAGTGGAACACTGTGCCCCAGGTGCAGTTGACAAGAGTTCAAGAGAAAACTAGACAAGTTTATGGAGGAGGAATCCACTGAGGCAAAGACACCTCAAACCCACGTCATCATTTCTGGTTCAGGAACTCCCCGACTTGCAAATTGTCGCGGAACTGGGAGTCTATTCTCAGGAAGTATCGCTGCCTGCTTCCCTGCCCTTCCATGCCTCTCTAGACACCGGCTTTTATGAAACTGTCAGGGACAGGACGGTGTGTGAGCATCAGAGCCACTCCCGTGTAAACACTCGGGAGCACGTGCAGGGCAGTGCTGCCCGAGTCCAGCATTGGCTTCAGTGAAAACTCTAATGGATTGTTAAAAGAAAGCAACCTTTTGAGATTTATTGTGAACAGTAGCTGCTCAAAGAAGCTGTAAATTAGAAAATAAGCTTTCCTGGACAGGAGACAGCTTTTTGTTATGTGTTTGTATGGTGCCCACAAAGAGGTCATATAATGAGGACAATAGGTTTACTGGGACAGTAAGTCCTGAACATTTCCAGTCACAGCTCCACTTAAAGGGCATCGTGACTTCTCTTTCTGTAACACTTCTGGGATCGTGTCAATATTCATAGTTCCTGTGCCTTTTATATTTCTGTGATTATAATCCCAAACAGGAATTACGGGCCCATATTTGGGAATTAGTGTCCATGAGTGCTACTCTAACACAAGAAATGCAAAGTCCCCAAAAGACTAGTTTGTTAGCAAACAGAAATAAACTTCTTAGAGACTGAACCATAATTCTCTCCCGTAAAATGTCCACCATTGTCTTTTCAAAGAAACTGAAACAATAGACTAAACAAAGACAAGAGTTAACCAGAGTGTTTTTCATTCTTTAAAAGAAAAAGAAGTGTAGCCATAGATTCTTGCCAGCTTCTGTTGCCATTTAAATAGTACCAAAGATACAAGTACTTGGAAAAGGAAGGTTGGATATGAACCTGCCAAGCTGCAACAACAGCACTCTTATCTGTGGTGCAATAATATGAACAAATTAGTACAATAAAATTAGTTTATAAGGGCAAAAAAAGCAACTTGCCATAACAGTTAAGTTTTTTCTCCCTTTAAAAATTTCTAGTAAACAAAATATAAAGATGTTAAGAGTTATCCTTCTCCTATTTTCTTTTGTACATCTGTTATCTTCTTGCGGCCAATTTTTTTTCTGTAAAGTTGATGTTTTGTTGAAGCAAATCCAGTAGCTGTACAGCTGTGCTGCTGTGCAGAACAGCAACCCATTACTCACTATCCTGAGAACCATGCAAAACTTGGGAAGAATAATTGGCTCTGAATTTCAAGGTTCTCCATATTTTCTTTCCTCTTACAGTATTGCAGAGAGCAAGGGGTAAAATAGAGCAGTCTTTTATAGTACATCATTTATTCCTGTCACGAATGCAAGACAGCTCCTTCCACATTTCATCAAGGAGTGACTTTTCCTTTAGTCTGCATCTTCTGCTTGGCAACAGCCTGGATATGCACCACCACCATGCCATAGCTGATACATTGCTAGTTGATATTCTAGCTTATCTCTTTCATATACACTCATCTTCAGGAAGAGAAATAGGAAGGTCACCCATTTTCAACAGCAAAATGGTGCTATCTTGGACTTTTTTTTAACCTTACAGACAACCCAAGAAAACTAGATGACCAGCTCTTTTTTAAATAATTTTACTAATAATGGTCCATATGTCAAGTACACATTTTTAATCATATGGCAGAGTGTTTATATGCATCCTCAAAATCCAAATTTGAATTATAACTTGTTCCTATGCAACTAAATCTAAAATAATAATATTTTCTATTAGCCCCTCACATGGGAGATAAGAATTTTTGAAAATTCAAGTTTCAAAATTTGTATTTCTTCTTGGTAAAATTTTCCCTTTCTTGACCAGCTTTCGTCTGTGTATTTCACAGCTGTAGTAGTCCAAGTAATCTTAACTGGTGAAAAAAATATGGGCATATCAAGTGGATATTAAAAAGGCTTCACTATTTATGTCAAATGTACGTCTACTCCCCTAGAGAAAGAAGTTCTTCATAACTGTTTAGATATGCAGATATGGATATTTTTTTACTATTGTTCAAGGATTCTAGGAATGCAGCATCCTGGGACATATTCATAATATCTGCTGGAGTGTGGACTGACTTTTCGTTGGTTAATGCTTTAGTTAGTTAACAGTTAACGGTTTCTACTTTCTTACTTCCAAATAGCCTCTGAGCATTGCAAACTTCCCTGACATGAAGTTTCAATGTAGTGTTGTGTGAAAGCTCTTCGGGTTATCTCATGCTTCTGCTTATTAAAGAGGCCCACAGATGGGTTTTAATGATCAGCCTTTTGTTTCATATATGAAACCAATGTTCTTTTCTAAAGAAAATGACACTGTGGAGATGAGGTATGTTCCAGTTAGTCCTAAATTAGAACCAAAGTGTTCAAAAATGTCTGAGTGTTCCTGCCCTCAAGTGTTGGCAAACTCTGTAGAATACTTGTATAACTTGCTCATGTTGAGTGTTTCTTTAGGACGAGCTGTATAAACCAGCATTACATCAATTCTAAAAGGCAGTAGGAAGAAGACCTGGTTAATGACAAGTAATGGCACACAGAACAAGTCTATGAAATCCCATCAGCAAATTTTTCCTTTGTGGAACAAAATATTCTGACATTCAATCATCAGAAAGTTATCAGTTCTGAAAGGCAATAATTAGTGAAACACACTGGAGAAAATATATTAATCAGTGTGAAAATCATTTCCCCAGTGATATACCCCCCTAATGTAACCTTTCTTTTATCTGTTGCCTCCTTGACGTTTCCCTCATCTTTCCTTTCATGCTATTCAGTTCCACAGTAAAGGAATTATATTCAAGTTTTCTCATTTCACTCCCTTCATTCTCATATATAATTTCTACACAAGTATTATTTTCACTTCTGTATCTCCACTTGCACCTCTCAATCCACCTCATTAGCTCCTCTTGAACCCTTTGCATTTTTTGCACTAATTTCTGCTCTTTTATTTTGTATCTTTGTTTACTTTCTTTTTAAACTTTTTTAGAAGCACAGAAGAAAAGATGCTGGACCATGTTGCACCATTTTTCACAAAACAAAGAACAGATATTCCATTCTGCATCTACAGTGATTACATCATGTCTTGCATTGCTGCAGATATCTTCCTAAGCACTCACGCCCCTGACGTGCATTTGGGTGGATGGAACCTGTCCTCGGCATTTCTTCATCTCCTTCTCACAATCATTTGCCAGATAACTCTATGCTCACTTTTCCACCCCAAAGAACAGTCTTTGTCAGCAACTACATCACAATTAACCTGCCTCTTTTGCTAAAGTCACAGGTTTCCAGCACAGGCTTTTTCCCTTCATGTGATGGTATTAGTGTTGTGCTCCTTCTCCGTGTGACAAGACATGGCTGCATGCTTCGCCTTATGCTAGCAAGCTAGCATCCCATCAAAAATTTAATGAGGAGTCTGAAAAAGCTTTCTGGATATTTTTCCATGTACCATGTGTATCTCAACATCTGAATGGAAAGCCAGTCTTCTCCTGTGGATGCTTCACCCAAGAACATGAGACAGGGAGTATTTTAAAGGCACATAGTATCTGCAAAGCAAGCTCTAGAGGGGGACATTAGCACGAATACCCAACTATTTCCTGAGTCTTCTGTATTAAAAGGCACAGATGTAGCCACACAGACCTTCTGATCCATGTTTTGCTCCTAGTTATCAATAAATTCAATGGTTAGAGAAGAGATAGAAGAAATTATGAAGAGACTTACTTTTATAGTTATTTTCACAAGTGGATGCTAATTGGGGGTGAGTTTGATGTAAAAAATAGTCAGTGGATATGTGTCATATCTTAAATTGTAAGTCCAAACTGGAGGCAAGCCTTTCCAGAGGCCACCTAAAATTTTATTTGGATTTTAACAAAATGAAGCAACCAAAGACCAATCAGTTCAGAACTGCATGGAAACCCATGACAGCTAATGCAAAGCAGATGCGTTCATGAAAATAACTACATATGAATGTATGTAGGTATGCACAGTGTTACACCACATAAATAAATACATATGAATGTACCCCGTTCAGGCCAAGAGGACCTTATCTTGCTGCTTTTAAAGGAAGTGATAATTCTAAGATTGCACCAGCAAAGAAACTCTTATTAAACTCGTGGCAGAAATGTTGGAAAGGTCATAGCTTCCCTTCAAAATATTCATGTTTAGTTTCCAGTATTTTAGACTCAAATGTCTGATCAGAGAAAAGTAGATTTTAATGAAATCTAGTTTAGGACTATGTCTCTATTCAATATAGATATTTAAATACATGTATACCTATACATATAGGCATGCATGCCTACATAAATGTCACAACAGTAGAGAAAGCAAAAGCATAGGAGATAAAACCTTAAGTTTCTCTCTGCCACTTTGCCAGAGTAGGACATTTCAAACGTATTCCATCCACCTTATCTCTTAATTCTCCCTCTGTAAAACAAGAATTTGCTTCTATCTCAAACAGAAGAACTTGATGAGAACTGCATTAATAGGAGTGTTTGCTAAAGCTGACCTCCACTAGGAAATTGCCACCTATTTCCAGTGTAAAGGAAAACTTCTAGCAATAATGTTAAGCTTCAATGAAATACACTAAGTAGAGGAGTATTATGAATGTTTATAGGATCTGGAGTGAGAGAGATCCAGGGACACTTGACAGATAATTTATTTTCAGCCACTTTTAAACTCTTCCCATTCAAATATTAATCACAATAAATGTAATATACTGTTCAAAGAATTAAGATTAAAAGTACTTCTCACTTGCACATAGATTGTAATACTGCTAGGTTTGACCTGACTATAATGTAAACACATCACTGCTCCAAAACCAGAAGACAAATAAAGCCACTTCAGACTGTATCTGCCTTCCTGAAGTAATTCATGTCAGAAAGACTTCCTGAAAGCATTTATTTAAGACTTTAACCTGAACATAAGTTACACACACACGCATCTCCTTTCAAGGGATATAATTTACTATTTGTGATATCACAAGAGTGTTCTCACACTATTTAGATTTTAAAGTACTAAAAATGGGAGAAAAGAAATTGTGTCTCTTTCATATATGTCTTACCTTACAAAAGTAGAAAGAGGGTACAGTTCCCAATGCGTGATGCTCCATGTTTTTGAAATTACAGCCCTTAGAGATTTTTTTGGCATTAAATTAAAACCACTAACAAATTGCTAGTGGTAAAACATTGCATGAACATTGTTTCTTGCAAAATATTGGAAATAACTATTGTAGCATTACTCAACAGTTAAGCAACCTCTGTTTACTGTAAGTATTAGCTCCTTGAACAACGTGTCCTGCATACGTAAATTCATTCCCTTTGGAACCAGACTCCCAACTCCTAACACTTGGATCACAAAAGTAAAACAAAAATATATGAACAAGTCCTCTTGCTAACTGGTCTAATATCCATAGCTGGATGAAACTGCTTACTTCAAATAAATAACTAAGTAAAACATGGCTAAAAAGAAGCATGCTTATTTTCCAAATATTTCCCTGCAAAGAGTTCATTTAGTGAAAAATATTATTTTGTTTTGCTTCTTGCATGTACACCTGAGAAGCAAACTGTGTAGCTACTTCTCTTTGGAACAGTAACTAGAGCACTGTCCATCATACATCCCAGCATCACTCATCAGTCAATGAAATTTCTATTTCAGCAAAAGAGGATTAACATGTTCTCTTAACTGTCTCTATTCATGAAGGGAATAGGAAAAGAACTGAAAAATTTGAGGAATTTCCTTAGTCATTAATAAATTCAGCAGTGTGATGGGAAAGTATAAACTCATTTAATTTCTCTCCTTTTCCTCCATATAGAGCTAGATCCAGAAAACTCTTGGAGCGCAGGATCAAAAGTGACTTGTTTCATACTCTCTCTAGCATACTTCTGTAGTGTTGTACAGTAAATGAAGACAGTCTTGAAGACCTTATGTCCAATTTCCTAGTTTTCTTCTCTCAGATTTTTTAGACTGATCCAATCTCCTCGGATTTTGTAACAGTGGATTGGAAGAAGTCTTCTGGATTGAAATATTTCCAGTTCAAATCCAGCCTTACAATGGAGCTAATACTGACTCTCCTCTGAGTTCCAAGTACATATCTAATTATCCTTTCCCATTTCATTCCAAACATACATTGTAACAAATAAGAAGTGGTGTCTTTTTATATGTCTTTACGAGTTTTATCTTTTTTTTCCTCTTTTAAGCCATCATTACATGTAACTTCTTGATTCAAAAAACACATATCTTAGAGGAGAGCTTACTATTTAATTACTTCTACTGTGCTTGACAAGTAACATGCAAAAAATTAATTTAGATCCTATATTAATCCCAGAAGTTTAACAAAACTGGAATTTGGGAAGGAGCACAACCGTACACTGAGAGGAAAGAATGTCACAACACATTTAGCACATACTATGCCAGCAGTAGTAAAGCAGAGATGGGAGTTAGCACCTGCTTAAGAAGAGAACAAGCATGCTAACACTGGGAGTCGGGGGAATTTCCCACTAAACTACAACATATAGAAAGTAGGTCACTTTTACTCTTTTGAGAATGATAAAAAGCAACAAAATTCTGAATTATATATGAACCATTACATTTAATTTTCTTCTTCTCCAGCAGCTCCCAGGAGCCTTGAAGACAGAAAAATCTGGATTTTATGACTCTGGCAATTATCTAAGTTAATGCCATAGAATTCTCCATAACCATTTTTATTATAGTTACGCATCTGACAATCTTTCTATTTTACTCCCCTTTACACTTCTTTCTGTACTGCTTGTCTCTGATTTAGTGTTTGCTGTAAAAGTTTACTCCAGACATAACTTGGCATACAAACATCTTACAAACAGACTTTACCTAAAATAAATCTTTAATATATCTGCAATTTAACTTATCTAACTCTCTTGCCAGGTGTTACTGGCAGGAAATGGGGCCAAGTTCAAATGTCTGAGAGGCCTACTAGAAAGTAATAATATGATTGGCTGAAGTGCCACACCCAGAAACCTGGGAAAACAAAATATCTTCCCTGAGTGACCCTAAAAGTCAATTATTTTCTATTCTGAAACAAGGAGTCTATAGAAAACAAGAAAAACATGATGTGGGGAAAAGGAGAACTTCAGCTTGATAGCATACAACAAAATCACTGCCATTTATAAATAGGAATACCAAAGCTATCTGATAGTAGAGTTGAATTTAGGAGTCACATTTTATTGGGTATAACGTAGTAGGCTAAATGTAAAAAGCTGGTTACAACACTTCCATGGAAGAGAAGAAACACTGGAGGTCAGCACCCAAAACAGGGGCCTAGTAAAAGAACCAACCACTGCAATTTTCCTTGGGGACTAAGTTCAAATTCAGGGCAATGAATGTTGTTCAGTTGAGTTCACCGAGGATGAGAAAGGGCAAAAATGCAGGCAGAGATAGAACAGGCAGCAGGAAAACCCCAGAGAGAGCTAGAGAGCATGTAGGATGATTTTGATAAAGAAATGAAGCAAGAAAGAGGGGCTTAGGGTAGACAATTATCTGAGGAGACTGTTACAGCAATGAGCCTCTCGTGTACTTCTTATGGCATTCAGGGAAATGGGAGTTCACAAATATAGACAAAATTGCAACAAAAAATGATTACACTTCATCATCAATTTGTAAAAACATTGCCCCCAGATATCAACTAATCAGAATGTGTTAAAAAGAGTGAAAAGCCCTCAAAATAGCTCAGCACTGCTGTACCTGAATCCCAGCTCTCCCAGTGCAAAAATATTTGTAACAGCATCTGCCCTTCACCTGCTGAGCACCACACTGCTGCCAGCACAGCACTAGAGTCTAAAGGCATATTTTGACAAGTTTATTCCTTGACCTCATGTCGAGACTTCTCCAAAATGAAGTCAGGGACAAGTCAGGGGCACTGGTGCTGAGCAGGGCACTGGTGTATCATGGTTAGCTCAGGCCTCTCCATCCCTGTCAGCCACCAGGACTCACGCACACTTTATTCATTCTTTGCAGCCTTTAAAAATTAATAGCACCAAAGGCCTTAAATGTAGTCTTTCCCATCTGGGAACACTGGCTTGCCACAAGGCTTCAGTTCTGTTACAGTTCTCTCAATTTAAAGCCTTAAGAAATGTGTTGTTTTCTTATGTTACTACTCAGCATGTGGCATATGGAAGATGACAGCAGAGGTCAATCCTGTGAGTTCCACAATAATATAGAAAACACAGTTTACAAAGAGACAAAATAAGGGTGAGAAACAAAGGAAATCATCAACATGGAGTGATGCCAGCTACAAGGCATGGTAGATTTCCAGACAAAATCCATGTACAGGCAGTAAAACTGTGAACACAAGAACAAAGTCTCCATGAAGAATTTATAATAGTAGGAAAGAAAAATCATTGGTATAACGTTGAGGGGCTATAGTAGGGGGAAGACGATCAGAACAATCCTGTTGGAATACTGTTCCCGAATGCTGGAACAGATCACCAAAATATTCAATGAGCCCAGAAAGAACAGTAGAGACTAAAGTGTTTTGTTTTGCCTTTACCTGAATAAGTATTTGTATTTAATAGTGAGAAAAAAATGTTTATACTGCAGAGCTCACATTCTTGGCACCCACATTTAACCTCAGAAATAATGAAAGCAAATCAATTTTACATTTTTAATGCAATAGACCTAGACTTAGAAACATGCCACTCATTGGAAGAGCAACTGAAGTGATCAGTGAAAGGAATATAATGATAATGTATTGACACAGAACTAAGCAAACAGTATGGAGCATGCAGGTGCCATTTATTGCAGATGCCATCTAACACATATGCTACAGACTGAAATTTGACAGAAAAATTAATGGCCAATCTATAAACTGCAGGGACAGAAACAGAGAAAGCAGAAACGGTGTATCTCCATACACCACTGATACGCCAGGAAAAACAACCACAATTCTTGCTATTTCTGAGACCATTTGGAAAGACCTCCACTGAAGGGAAAGCAATCTGCAGTGTCAGTTAACAGATGCAGACATTCTTTATGTACATTTATTACAGAAAAAGGTAGACAGACGCCCAGCTGCCATTTTTGCTCATATTATTAAATCAGCAATAGATCCAAATCAAACCAGACAGCAGAGTCACCTGCACTTCAACTTCAGCCACATCATGAATTAGCAAAACCAGGTGCTGATGAGGTGCAATCAGACTGTTTCCAGACCAATAGGCCAAAGTAAGCTGTAGATAAGAAGCCCATGAAAGAAGTGATAATAACTCTTGGATTCAGTAGCAGATGACAAGACTGGCTTTTATTTAAAAGGGACCATAATTCCATTGGATTCAGTAGCTGACACCAGGAAATGGATAAACACTTCACAACTTGGAACACGCATGCCAAACATAATTCAGGAAGCACAGCTCTTGCCAGAGATAAATTCAGTTTCTGAGTGTGTATGATGCAGCACAAGGTGTGCAGAAATGACTGTGATCTTTGTAGCAGAAGGGACTGCAGATTTGCTCAATCCCGGCTTCAATTGGGAACAGATCAGAACAGACCTACCCAATTTTACTGATGCAACTTCATGGTCCAACTACACCACTCCAATTTCTGGAAGAAAGGCTGTCTGAAGGACACGGACAAAAAGTTTGATTTGGAAACTGAAAGCTTGACACAAGTAGCAGACTGTGCTCAGACTGCTAGTATGTCAAATCTTTTCCTGCTGTAGTCCCTAAACTTCACATTTTAAAATTTTGTTATGCAACTATTGTAGTCAGAAAGATAACATTAAAAGAAAGGCCTTTGTATTATGCATGTCCCCAAAAGAAGGGACTTTCAGACATCACACAACTCACAATAAAGACAGCTCTAAAATCTTAAACTTGTTCTGCCTTGTTTCTTGTTTAATGTTGTAATCTTTTACCACCTCCTGTTTACAAATATATTGCTTCAATTAAAATACCCAATCTCTTTTTTATCGATCACTTTATTCTTCATGTCATCAATCACTACCTGTGTAAGACAGAAAGCAGAAGCAACACAACTTTACTAAAAGTACAAGAATATGGGAAAGGATCAGGATATGAACCTCTGCTCTGTTTTCCTCATATAACTATCTGTGGCTGATGACCACCATATGGAATCATCCCATAATTCACTTACAGCTTAACTGCTGTTCAAATATTACTTAAGTAGCACTCGATTTATGATACCAGTCAAGCCCCACAAGTGATAAATGTATATTACAAGCAGACCACATCGGCCAGATCACAAGCTATTAAAGAAATCCCAGTTTTACCCCAATAGCCTCAGAGGTTTTGTAAATTAATAATACTTGTATATTATACAGAATATTTTCTTCTAAAGAATTTCAGCAGGTCCTCAGCATGAACTATAACTTTGAACATCAAATTTGACATTTGCACCCAAAAGTTATAATTTTTTTTTCTTCTCAATGCAACTCTAGCTAATATGCCAAAAGGAAGATAGGAGTTGTCCTTCCCTCAAACCAGCAAATACATCACCCATGTCAGGACAGTGCAAAATGAGGTGCAACACTTCCCTCCAAGCACATTCCACTGTCATTTTTCTTGTGAGTTCTTTGATTCAAATGAGATTCCCTTTAAAGTTATATGATGTACACGTCTGGTGATAGACTTCCATTAGCTTCATGGATTGAAAAAGCCCAACATATATTAGCAGTTTAAAATTAGTAGTAACAGTTCTGCCTTCTTTCAATCTGTTGAAAACTGTATAAAAGGTCACAGCACTGCTGATGCCCACATTTTTTCTGTTTTACACAACTGAGTAGATAGAGTGACTCATGACAGCCAAATTCTGAGATCAGGCCCTAAGCAATGATGACATCAGATGCTGCCAAAAGACATTTGATTCCTCTATTGTGAAATGCCAGGTTGGTTCTGGGACATGGTGAGAAGCCAACTCTAGTTTAGAAAATTCTATAGTGAGCTATTGTTTGATACTAAATACAAGATCATCACTCTTGCTGCTGCTGCAAGTCACAGGGCATCCAAGGACACACATAACAATATTGCCACTTTCTACTGTGTCTGCAAAGTTCTGCCACAAGGCTTCATGCATCCAGAGTATAGAAAGTGTCTGTGAGAGAATGGAGACCCAGGACTTGATGGCAGGAGTACAAACTAAGAAGCTGAAGCTAATAAAGCTAATGAAAGCCTATAACCAGCATTATACAGCATATTTCTTCAAAGGGGATCTCATGTCCTGAGTATCTACAAGTTTCTCTGCACCTGACATTTTGTAAAATGTTTGGATTTATTTCTGAGCAATATGGTATTTTTATTAGGTTTTGCATGCAATTAAAAGGACCAAATCTTCCTTCATGACTTTCTGATACTATTTTAAATGCCTAAACAGACGTATTGCTGATTTCAGTCAGTGAGAGTCCTGTCCTAAAGTGTGCGTGATGGCACTGTGGCCAATTTACTGTAGTCACATCAAAAGCAGTAAAAGATAACTGACAGCAGCTCCTTAAACCTGAGTAGTCTGTGCTTAGTAGACGTGGGCTTGCTTGATTGGCAGCTGTACAATTTATGTTGCAAGACAGCTCATGAGGTGTAACATATATTATGCTTTTAATTAACTTATTTTCTATTTCCACTTTTGACTTTGGGAAAGAGGACAGTTATGCAAAAGGAAAAAAATACACAATTTGTTTGATTCCAAATAAAGTGATATGAAAGGGTCCTCAGAGTGGAGAGTACCAAATTAATCTTACTAGAGCAATTGTCTAGAATATAGAAATATGGCAAGGATAGCAAGTGTTTTGCACTGATAATGGCAGTGTTTGGAAAATTCAAATAACACATATGCATATTCAGATATGCTGAATATTTGGTTCTTTTTTTACAAGATTAATTTATAAAGACACTCCCATATTATATTTTATCAGATCAAGCTTCCAATTTACCCAGCAGCCATCCCTGATGGTGTCCAAAATGAATCCCAGGAAAGAGTGTGAGAACGGTGTAATAACCAGCACCAATTACCCAGAATATTTTTCAGCCTGCAGAGATTTGTGGCTGAACAATTCTCAAACCAGATGCAGCAACTCTATCTTCAATAGTCCTCTATGGTTTCTTCTTTTCATCCAATGACTTTTCACATCTGAGAGTTTTTTACTGTACACAGCATCTTGTGGCAAGAATCTTGACAGCTTAACAATGCAATGTGAGGCAAAAGTACCCTTTTTTTCCCTATTTTGAAATTGCCACTTCCTGGTTTCACTTACATACTCTACTCCTTTCTATAATTCTTCACAGTAAAAACTTAGGTTTTGTAATCTCCTCTGTGCCCAGGAAGCTTGTAGAACGGATCCTCCTAGAAGCTGTGCTAAGGCACATGCAGAACAGGGAGGTGATAGCAGCCTTTTACAATGGCATGACCACACCAGTGGACAAGGGAAGGGCTACAGATGCCATCTATCTGGACTTCTATATGGCCTTTGACACGGCCCCCCACAACATCCTTCTCTCTAATTGGAGAGGGATGGATTTGATGGATGAACTGTTCGGTAGATAAGGAATTGGTTGGGTAGTCACATCCAGAAGGTTGTGGTCAACAGCTCAATGATATGATGGCTTCAATGTCCACGTGGAGATCAGTGACACGTGATGCCCCTCAGGGGTCAGTACTTGGAAAAGTATTGTTTAATATCTTCAGCAATTACAAGAAGACAGTGGGATCGAGTGCACTCTAAGAAAAATTGTAGACACCACCAAGCTATGTGGTGTCCCTGAGGGATGGAATGTCATCCAGAGGGGCCTGGACAAGCCTGAAAAGTTGGCCTGTGCCAAGCTCACAAACTTCAAAAAGGCCAAGTACAAGATGCTGCACCTGGGTCAGGGCAACTCCAGTATCAATCCAGGCTGGGACATGAAGAGAATGAGAGCAGCCCCGCTGAGAAGGACTTGGGGGTGCTGGTGGGTGAGAGGCTGGACATGCCCCAGCCATGTGCACTTGCAGCCCAGAAAGTCAAACGTGTTCTGGGCTGCATCACCAGCACTGTGGGCAGCAGGGGAGGGAGGGGATTCTGCCCCTCTGCTCTGCTCTGCTCTGGGGAGACTCCACCTGCAGCGCTGCATCCAGCTCTGGGGTCCTCCGCACAGGAAGGACGTGGACCTGTTGGAGTGAGTCCAGAGAAAGCCACCAAGATGATTAGAGGGACAAAGCACATCTGCTATGAAGACAGGCTGAGATTTGGGATTGTTCAGCCTGTAGATGAGAAGGCTCTGGAGAGATCTTATTTCAGCCTTTCAGTACTTAAAGAGGACTTACAAGAAAAATGGAGACGAACATTTTAGTAGGGCTTATTGTGATAGGACAAGGGGCACTGTTTTTAAACTGAAAGAGGGTAGATTTAGAGCAGATATAAGGAATAATTTTTTTACAGTGAGGGGGGTGAAACTCTGGAATATGTTGCCCATTCAAGGTCAGGTTGGATGTGGCTCTGAGCAACATGATCTAGTTGAAAATGTCCCTGCTCATTTCAGCGGGGTTGTACTGCGTGATCTTTNAAGCACATCTGCTATGAAGACAGGCTGAGATTTGGGATTGTTCAGCCTGTAGATGAGAAGGCTCTGGAGAGATCTTATTTCAGCCTTTCAGTACTTAAAGAGGACTTACAAGAAAAATGGAGACGAACATTTTAGTAGGGCTTATTGTGATAGGACAAGGGGCACTGTTTTTAAACTGAAAGAGGGTAGATTTAGAGCAGATATAAGGAATAATTTTTTTACAGTGAGGGGGGTGAAACTCTGGAATATGTTGCCCATTCAAGGTCAGGTTGGATGTGGCTCTGAGCAACATGATCTAGTTGAAAATGTCCCTGCTCATTTCAGCGGGGTTGTACTGCGTGATCTTTGATGGTCACTTTCAAACAAAACTATTCTATGGTTCTATAATTCTATTCAGAATAACTTAGTATTGTCAGCAAACTAAGATACCTTAAAAATTTCTCCCTCTCATTTCTAGATCATTTATTAATACTGGGAACGTTGCGGGCCGCAGGACAAATCCCGTGGATACTTCACTGTTAACCTTCTTCCTTTGTGAAAACTGACCACTTATTGTTGACTTCCGTCTTTTTCTTTTATTCTCTGTCTGCTTCGATTCTTTAAAAGATATATCCAAATATGTTAAATCAACTATAATTCCTCTATCCACAAGCTTATTGACTTCTCTGAAGAATGCTACTGGATTTGTGAGCCATGACCCACCTTTAAAAATCCATATTGACCCTCTGCCAAAATATAATACCAATTTTTGTGTCCACTGGTTCTTCAAAACAATTTACAGTAATCCAGCTTTCAAGTTTCTCAGGATCCTTGGATGAATATCATGTATTGCTGCTCATTAACAAATTCTTCTGTGGGCACTTCTACTAAAGCCAGTACTATGGAGTCTATCTAACAGCTTCTTTCTAATCTTTGTTGGTCCTAAACAATGCAATAGTGATCTTGGTGGATGAAGATTCCCTCTATTAGGTCATAATGCCACCCTAAATCTAAGCCTATTTTTTTTTTAATTCAAAGTGACCAATTTGTATAGTAAATTCAATTACAAGGCATTTGTTCTCAGTTATGCAAACTTTCATCCTATCTCTGCCAGTCTTGCAGAATGCAAGATTAAAAAGGCTTTCTACCTTCTTTTCTGAAAACCTGATTCCAGCCCTAGCCCTAAAATTAACATGTACTGAAGAGAAAGGAAGAATCTGTACTGGAATACCTAATAGGAAGCATATGCTCCTGCCTACACCATACTACTCTCTCTGACATGTTTTTTCCCAGTTCCCCAGCCTTATCCCAAGCCTTCCTTAAATGGAAGATGTGTCCAGGAATACTGAAAATAAAATATTTGCTTATGACTACACTAGCTGCCTTCTGAACTCTTATAAATCCAGCAAAAATCAGACTTGATACAGCCCTCCTTTCTGATACCTTATCTTTCACCAGTTCCTACTGAAAAATTAAAGATATTCATCCCCATTGAGATCAACATTCTTATTCCCGCCAGTCATGTGGATCTGACATAAAAACTGGTTCTCAAGCCTTTTTCTTCTTCCTTAATTTCAAATCTAACCTATGGGTTACCTATACACAAGAGCCCTCCAGAACAGCTGAGCATATCCATTCCCTCTTTCATTCTTGATGGTCACACAGGTATCGCACTATAAAATGACCTTTTGAAAACTTATTTTCAAGTTTTAAGCCAAATCCACTGTTGGAAAATCAGTAATCAAGAATAAATTTCAAGAATTGTTGAATTAAACACTAGTGGCTATTAAAAGGACTCTTTCAAAAGATCAAAAAGCAGCTAAAGAACAATACTAAGGGATTGGCTCAGGTAAAGCTCTTATTATAAGTACATTGTCTGAAGTTTATGACTAACCTTAAAAAAGTGAAAGACTGTTTAGCATTGAACAAGCAATAAATAAAGATAATACTTGTCCCATGAAACTTAGTGTCTAAAAGAGCCTTGAAGAAGACAAGATGCTGTAGAAGGCTTAGAGGAGGACACTTAAAATGTGATTTCCTTGCAGGTCTGGCTGACCCACCTGATTAAATAAATATTGAGAGTAAGGAGATTATTTAACTGATATTGCTAAGTATTAATATGTCTTACAAAGACACAGTTTAAATAAGATGAGCAGCATCTGGTATATCAAATTCAGAGGTTAGTTTGCACTTGGAGCACTTGGTAGGCAATCCAAAGATGGGAATGAGAGATAGAGTGGGATGTGAGAACCCCTGTGTATCATCTGTGCTTCTGCTCATTAGATGGAAAGAAGGTACATTATATTCAGGAACATATTTGTGGTTTTGGCACACATACAACCAAATTCAGCTGTTGCCACATCACTCTGCATTATACAACCCACACCAAGGACAGAAACCACTGACAAGGTGGTTGAAAAAGATTGGTCAGTCTTTTACTTCAATTGGCTAATACCAACTACCTGCATGGCTAGCATCTGTCATTCCAGAAATATCTGGTTTTAAAGGGATTAAAAAGAGCATTAAAGACTGCACTACAAATTGTCTGTAGGCAAAACTGCAAGTGAAATTTTGGACATTTCATGTTAAAACCATAGCTACCAAGATGCAATCTAACAATTGTTCAAAAGAAACGCAGGTGGAAATTTAACTGTAAAGTGTGGTTAAATTACAGAAATGTAACTAATGTTATCTTTGAAACAGCATCTTTCTCTGTAGAATTAACATTTTTCCCAAGATGTGTGTGTGTTTTATTACACATACAATAATTTATAATACTAGAAAGAAAGTAAAGCCAGATTCAACTGGAAAGACAAAAATCCATCCAAACCGCTTTCACTGAATTACTCAGCATTCCCTGAAAGAAAAGCTTCCATGGTCTTGTCAGGAGGGGAAGCAATTTATCACTGAATCCAGCCCTGAGGCATCTGAACAGAAATTCAGATTTCAGAAGTGAGCTCTATGACTTTCTTTTACAGGTTAAAAATACTTGTTAAAGTTGTCTAAACTGTTGCTAAGAGAAATGACACATTTGGCAAGGATATGTGAGTGATAGCTGGAGATTCTTGAAAATAAAGTAGATTTGGCTTACAGGTTTTTTTTTCAATTTACTTCAGAATCTTTAGTAATAGTTACCAATAAAATTCAAATCATTATACAACACAAATCCAGTATATACTCACCAAAAGACTTCTATATCTTCAGAATCTTCCTACGAAGCCACATCAGCTGAGACAAAAATACACCATTTAGATGTAAATTTTAAAACCTTTGAAGAAATGTAAAATAAATATCTCCCATGTCATACATGGATTTAAGAACAGCTTTCCTCCTGCAATAGGGAACACTGAGCCAGGCTCTCAGCTCTTCACAGCTCTCTACACCAGTGTAACTTGTGTGTTAGTCATTCAGATTTCTCTTAACATACACTGGAATAAGTGAGCTGGGATTTAGGTCTTAACAGGCTCAGTTGGTAGAAGAACATGACTAGGAACCAATTTCACAGGTTATGCATTTCTATGAAATCTTTACATAGATGAGAAGTCTGATTTTTTCTGCACTGTTTGGAAGAGAGACGTGATGTTACTGAAATACTCTGTGTGCTGCTAAATGATACTATACAAATATGCAGACAATGACTTAATAGAAATTAAACTGTTACTTCAAAACTGTAAGCAGAGAAACAGTGAAGTTCTAAACCATTCCTTGACTAGAAGCACATGGCCATTCCCATCAGCTTCCCCTGGGTTTACTCCATGGTTTATGAACTGCCTGTTAGAGTAGATCATGCTCATGTACAGTGCTCTTAAGCTCAAGAGCAGTCCTGTAACTGGGTTCTTAGCACTAACATCTCAGACTGTCCTTTGCATTCTGAAAGTGTTTTATATTTTTAAAAAATATAAGGAAAAAAAGAAAGAAAAAAAGCCTTGATCTTGTTCTGTAAACATTGTTGTCAGTGCAAAACAGCTCCAAAACTTTTAATAGAAATAGTGGAGTATTGCTTGGGATTTTCATGTGTTCAGATGCCAAACTTCTTTAAGAACCTTTGCATTAGTTGTAGCCATGACCTCAGCTAACCCAAAGAAAGCCACAGGCATGTCTCCTTTTCCTATTGGCAGCTACTTTAATTGGCAGGTTCACAATGAGCACTTTTGTTTGCATCCTAAACATGCACAGCACGATTAAAATGTTTAATACTTTCATCCTCAAAGTGCAGCAATCAATACGTTGGGTTCCTTAACAGGCCAAGTCATTACACATTTAAATAGCATCATTCAAACCCTTAAGGAACTTGTTTTACAAGGACTCAAAAGGTTCCCTATTGAAAATTATATGGATTTCGCTCAGTTTAAAAATAGATATTTTGTTTGTTTTCCATTCAGTTGCTCTACTATGTGATGCTCTTTCCTTGTACATGTAGACTCTGAGTATTTTACTACCCCCTGCTGTATGGAAAGAAAACTGTGCAATAGATGTGGACTATGCTGCTAACACCACTTGAGAGCTCCCCATCAGCTGGAACACCAAGGGGATGGATTCAGAGCGGCTAGAGACACAGGATTCTGTTTGGGTCATCACATGAAGTTCCTAGTGGCTGTGGAATGGATAACAGAGAACAAAGTTTTCTTGACAGCTCCAAGATCGTAGACTGCTACTGGAGTACCGTGGTTACTGGGTTTGTATAGTGCATATCATCATGTTTCCCAAGCAACCAAAAGTGCTTTGCGAAGCAATGAGTCAGATGCTGGTTGTGCAGTAACCACACACAGGGATTTATGTTTTCAGGAACTCTGTGTCCAAGAGCAGGGTATTGTTATATAGGTCTCTGGCACTAAACCTGTTAGGCCGCCACTGAATCAGACTGAACACCTCTAAAGCCATGTGAGCAACATTTGGTGTACTACTGTGTACCAGCACAACCCACATAATATTCACTCACTTGAGCTGTTATATTGTATGAAGGAACTCTCCACTCTCAACTCAGCTGAACTGACTCTCTTGGTAGAAGGCATAACACTAAATTCCCTTCCACACTTGTACAAGAAAACACACATTCCACATGCAGTTTATAGGTCAAATAAAGTGCACACTCAGATCTTGCTCACCCATCACCAGAAGCCAGAGGTGAACATTTTCTTCCATTTTCTTCATGAAATGATTTGCAAGAAAATATCCTTGTTTTTTTACCATCAGTTCCCTGTGCTGGAAGAAAAGGGATTTTAATTGGTGCTCAGTGGCATTTCCTCTCCCACTGCAGTTCTCACTAGGTTAACCTGATGATCACACAGGGTAAATTTATTTCAAACTGAGCATCCCCTGATGTCAAGGCTGGTTAGTGGCTGGTTCATCATTGCCCTGCCCCACCCACCTTGCTGAGTAGCAAGGTGGTCTGCTCCCTGGGCTCCCCAGCTATTTGTCCTAGCCATGCTGTCTGGGAGATAAACCTGGATATTTCAGTGTCTCTAAATTCACCAAGACTTTCCCAGCTCAGATTCTGGGATTTTTAACACAATGTCTTACTGAGAACATCACATACTTGTATTCTTTTCTGAGATGCAAAATATCATAATTAAAAATGGAAAAATTGCCTATGAAAGAGGAAGTGCGTTTTTCACACTACTATGTGCCATTGACTGCAAGGGTGATTAGTACAGTTTGGCTGGTAGCCTTGAGAATAATATAGTAGGAATATTATATTAGCAACACTTTTCCCACATTAAACTGCAGCATCCTTAAAAAAATGGGTTTTTAAAGGCAATACAGGTTAGACTGTAACCTACTGTCAGGTAATAGTAATTTAATACATGTATTCCCCAGCAGCAGAACAAGTCCCAAATGGGAAGTCCCAGAGTTTCAATCCAATGAAGCAGGGAGGAGACCTGCTCCAAAACCTTTGCTGGCACCAGTCATTTCCTGTCCTATGCCAAAACTGATGCATGTAGAGTGGTGTACAGGTCTTCAGTCCTGTTTGCAGTCTCACACTGCCTGAACATGAGACAGAGAGCAGTTTGGCATTGCCTGTTTGTGCCCTCCACCTCTGTCAACAGGCTTAGGCAGAAACAGAAAGGACACCCTTGCAATCCTTTGGCTGAGCAGGGACCTTAGTCCATAAATCATTTCTGTTGCTTTGGCACAGTGCCTGTGTCTCTGAGCAAGCCACCACTGTAGCATCCTCTCTTCAGGGCAAGCCACTTGTAAAGGGTACACAGCAATACCGGCACATGATTTCCACCTCTGCAGCAAAATGAGCAGGCAGAGGCAGACACCAATCCAAATTTCATTTTAGTCCCTAATGCAAAACTGATAGCCCTTGTATCTTGGGTCCTCTGATGACATTCAGCACTGAGTGATGCCAGTGGATGATAAAGGTGCAACAGGCAGAGGCTGTGTAACCTATACTATGAAGGAGATGGATTAGCCAGACACTTTCAAACTGCCAACTCTTTGTAAATCTAGTCATGTCCAGCACAACCGACTTCTCTAAATTCCTATTAACAATTCTTGTAAGAAATAATGCATTTAACTCTATTTTGCTGTGATGTCAAATACTTTATTTGACAAATTTTTATTTAATTTAATTTTTTTTCAGACTGTTCAGCTAGCTCAAATAATAAAAATGCCTTATTCTGTCTTCACTTCATTTAATTCACTTCTCATTTCAGGAAAAAAAGTCAAGACTAAACATCTACCAAATGTTATTCCTCTCCAACTGAATGTGACGGATTGTCTGACGATCACATAAAAATTAAACAAAAAGTGCATTGTTCCCTTCCAGATTTTTCAGCTGGTATAAATCAACATAGCTTCACTGACGCCAAGTTGCAGAGATGTACATCAATTGAGAATCTCACCCTTCATCTTCAGAGAGAGATATTTTACCTACAATTCAGTTTCTCTGTATTTTAAGTCTCAGGAAAACTTCAGTCTACTTTCCTTTCATGCTCTGCATATCACCATAAATAATCCATTTTGGCTTAAGTTTATTACTGCTCCTAACCTGAGAAGAGGTCCTGTGGAGAAGGCACAGAACAGATGTGACTGGTCAGCCACTCTGTCCAAGACTGTCTGGCTGAGATCCAGGCATTGCAATTACCCAGTATTTCAGTTCTGATTTGTGAAATACATCTTTAGCAAAGAGAAATATGCACAGGCTGGGTTCACCCTTGCTCATCCATTGGTCAGGTCACATGGTGCTATCAAATCTATAAAAAATGTAGTATCAAAATGAAATAATTTTCATTTAATTCAAAATACAGGCTCAACGGTACTACCATCTTCCGTTCAGTTTGATTCTTCTCGCTCCTTTATTTCCTCTCTTTTTAAACCAGAGAAGACCAGATACAGCAGGGACCAGGGACTCTTCCGAGCACCTGGGAAGTGGCAAGCATGAGAGGGAAGGAGCGCTTAGAAGGTAAAACCCCAGGATTGTCACACTCCCAAAGCCTCTTGCTCGGGGTGCCTCATGCACAGGCAGAAAGATACCTGCAGCCCAGACTCAGAAACACATCTTCATCACCAGTCTACTTCTTCTCCAAAGGAGCTGAAGAGACCCAGCTCTTAAACAATCATCTCTTAAATGCTGCTTCCAGAATTTTTGCCCTCACTGGCTGCAGCACCATTGGTTGTCCACCTTCCTTCGACCTTCTCTGCCTCCCTCCCCATGATCCTTTTCTCTTCCTCATCTTCAACCACAGTCCCTCCCAAACCAGACTAATTAAAGCTTTGTTTTCATTATATAAGCACAGTGTGTAATCAAATACTTTTTTAAAATAACAAAACTGAGGAACTGACAAGACATGTGTCTACCATCACCCTATATCCAAACACTGAGGTTTGAACTTGGCTTAGACATCTCTGAAAATGCCAAATATGGATTTCCACAAACACAGGGAAATGGATCCACAGTTGATGTAAACAGAAAAAAGGTGCATTGTTTAAAGTTGCCTAGCAAACACACACAGTAAATCATAGATGAGAAGAAAGTTGCAGGCTTCAGCCTGACCAACTCTTACACACATGTTTAGCATTAAGCAAGTGAGAGTCCCACCTTCAAATGGGACACTCACAAGCTTAAAGATAAGTGGTTGCCGAAGAACTTGAAGAACAGAAGTCTCAGTCATGTAGGTTCTTTTTGTACTGAAAACTAATCCACATGTAGACATTAGATATTTCTGTAATAATTCAAATCAGGCACCATCAGACAGATTTCTTTTTTTGTTTTAATTGGTTTTGAGGGTAACATTAAAAACACATTAACTCCCCTCTAATTGAATTCAACTGATTTGCTTAGGTCCAGCAGTGCAATTTAAAACAGAACTGAACCTAAGGGATCATTCAGGATAAGTTACAGGAAAAAAATATGCAAAATTCAGGATTTCTCAGAGACAGTTTTTAAATGGAGGATTGGATTTATATGGCAAGTACTCAGCCCTGCTCCAGGGTGCCTGGCCACACACAAAACAAATGCCAAGTCACCTCTTGTCCCAAGGACCTGACAAAGTTGCACAACAAAACACACTGGCAGCCCCCCTGGAAGTCCAGATTTTCACACCATAGAGATGTAGCATCCAGTTTAGACATTAGTAGAAGCACAGAAGTTGCATTCCCACCTGCAGGGCATTCAGTGTAAGCTGGGTTCTGGCAGCTGCATTGCTCATGGCAAGTGAGTTGGCGAGTTTGCCACTAGCCAGATCATGTCTTCATTGCAGTACAAGACTGCACTAGACATGTCAGGATGAGAAAAGTCCATACAAAGGAAATGTGGGTATGGCATAGGGGATGAGAAATGAATGGAGAAATAGGAAGCAAATTAATGGAGAATAAGGGATGTTTAAAACATCAGCTTTCCCTGATGTTTTTCCCTTTCCCTGAAGAGCACAATTCTCTTTGTGTTTGGGGTATTACTCTTGGTTTTCTGTTTGGGCTGTTTCAGTTTTTTAATATTGTTACATCTAATTTTGCTTCCAGAACACTCTTCTATATGGTAATAAAATGCTTCTGCATTGTCCATTCCTTAAAATGATTTTATGGAAGAAGGAGACAGCAGAAGCACAATTCCTATTGCACAATAAATAAAACTCTCCCAATGGGTCTCTGTTAATGATAATATACTATGGGAAAAAAGAGACTACAAACATATTACAAGCAGTATAATAAATAGTGTGTGCAAAATGTACAGTATAGTAAATACACTACAGAGACTACTTACAGAGTCTCTTCCACTCCATAAGCATCATCAACCATCTTCTGTGGTTTGGCACATCAAATATTTGCTATGTACTTTACCATCTTAAAAGCATTGCAAATCCTTGGCTGGACACCAAACAAATGCTGTACATTACTTTGTCAATTGTTGCCTTGTATGATCAATGTCTGACCTCACCTCCCTCTACAGTTCAATGTGTAGAAACACCAATAAAATACATTATGTTTATTACCAGTGACACATATTATTAAATGGGTCTGTCATGCTGATGTCCCCTTTCTCTTTAAGGGGAAGTCTCAGAGGAAATCTACCCCATTAGGAGACAAAGACTTCAAAATTATATGTGAGAGTCACTTCTGTTAAACAATTGGTTTGCAAGTTTTGTAAGCACATATAGGTACTTTATCAGAAGAATAATATAGGCCTTTCCACACCACTGTGGAAGAACAGACATACAAGTGATCCTCATGTATTCCTTAAATATACCACTGAGGAAAACCATACTATGTACTCATTAATAAATGTGACACTAATGCACATAAATACCCCAGATAGAGCCATCTGCAGAGGTAAGGGAAGAGAAAGAAGAAATCGTAGGCAGGCAAGATGGGGACACTTTTCCTAGGCAGAAGCTTGACTAGGCCAGAAGATCAAATTCCAGAGCAGTTCCCAATGCTAAGGATGGATCCCATCATCTCCTAGCAGGCTGGACAACCTGCAAGGGCTTTCTCACTTCTGCCTACCCTGGGCACATCAAAGAAATCAGCACATTATAAGTTACAGAACACTGTATTTTATCCAAGAAGGGAAAGAGGAATAATGAAAGAAATTAAAGGAGCCCAGCTGAACGGAAATACAGAAGCCAATGGTTGAGATTCTGCTTGTACATTAATTAGAAATGAGACTGCTAGTAAGGTTGCAAATTGTGATATCATGCAGATGCCAGCAGGGGGAAGAGTGATTGCCATCTTACTGAATACAACCTGGATATCAGGAATTACCCATCATGAGTAGGAACCAGATCCTGGCACGCTGTCAAGTCACCCTGGCTCAGATCAGTAACAGGAGATTAGAAAATATTCTGAGGGTGATCATAGTTCCATGATCCAATGTGTCCAATTTCTCATCAGCACATCTGACATTTTATTACCAGCTGTAAAAGACTTCCATTACTGGCCTGGCCTGGATTCAAGCTGGAATCTGCAACAAGATTCCTTGCTAGTACAAGCAAATCTCGAACTTTTCAGTCTGTACTTCTTTTTAAGTAAATTTTCTGTAAATAATAAGAATTAATTTGCAGAAATATAAGGAGGTGGTACAAAGAGGCATGTTTGAAATGAAGAAATACATTCCAGATTCTATTCTGAAAAACATTATCAATAAAACAAAACATGTACAGCATACATAAGGATAATACAGGAACAATTATTATTATTGCTATTACATGCCAGTCATAATGTCCCTAAAAACCTTGTGAGTTCTCATGAGTTTGAGTTTGTATGGAAATCAGTTTTATTAAGTACTGCTTTTTAAAAACTGTTGTTTAGCATATTACAGTTCCTCTTAGGTCATTGAGATTTTTTTCTGAGATATATTAAAATGTAATAATAACAGCCCCCACAGTTCAGCACAAAAGTTTAGGATTTTTCACTCTCTTATGAAAGAGGACACATCTAAGCATTACATTAGCAAAGTGTTTACCTCACAATCCTGAAATTAAATCAGTGAAGAACACATGCTCCAGGGCATCTAGCTGTTTCTGTTTGTACTCCATGACAATTTTAAATCCAAAAGTGCATCCATATCAAGTGCATTTCTGGAGCATTTAAGTTATCTGTATCCTGTGTGACATAACTTCTGTCCTTAAGGTCAGCTGAAATGTAAATTCTGCCCTTCCCATCCCCTCCAACTCTATTTAGATCTGCAGACGACTCTGTATTTGTCAAAATAACTCCTCATGGAAATGTGGCCAACTCTATTTACATGTTGATACTTGCACCAAGGACTGACCCCGGGGCTTGGTTTGAGTTACTTAACCCAAGGAAAGCAGCCACTCTATCACCGTTTTGTCAGAAGATTGATTACCAATGGCCACTTGCCAATGCTAAACTGATCCAGTTTGAGAATGGATGCTAAGTACAGACATTTCTTTCAGGAGATGGTTTTTTTCTGTGCCAGCTTTCAGCTCCAAAAAATATGTGTATGTCCAGAGTTCAGTGTTGCAAGGATAAGTTATAAATTCAGAATCAAATATTACCTGACTTTGCAATGCTTGACTTAAGCTCAAACAAGAAAACCCAAAACAAAACAAAACAAAAATGAAAAAAAAAAAAGCTCAAATAATAGCTTTTGAGAAGTAGAACTTGAAAGTCACCTCAAACCATATTAGCACTGAGCCCTAATAATGGTCCATGCCTAATGGACATCGTCTGCTATTTCACATATATTTTATATATATATATTTCATGTGTCTTAAACCTGTTACAGTGACTTCCACATTCTTTTGAGAATGACTGCTCATTTCAGTGCCTCAATATGTCAATAACTATTTAGAATTACTGTCAGTGGGACAGTAGCCCTCAATCACTTAGTAGCTTCTCTACAGTCCTTTTGTGGGCAATTTTCCAGAAAGCATTTTGGTTCCCCAAAAGTCTACTGTCTTAGTTAAAAAGCAGAAAATACAACCAACAACATGAGACTGCAAAAAGTAAGACAAAGAAAACTTTGAAGAACACTAGATTTGAGATCCAAAAAGACATCTGATTGTATAACAGAGGCTACAGAGTTTCATCCAGGTACTTTTGCACTGAGCCATATAATTTCTGTTTGAACAAAATATATCTTCCATAAAGGCATTTAGTCTTATTTAGAAATGTCAAGAGAGAAAGAATTCACTTCTCTTCTGGGTAGTTTGTTCCAGTGGTTTACGCCAACAATATTTCCAGAGCCTACAGAATGAAGAGATATTTTTTGCACTTATATAATTCCAGCTCTCATCTTTGCAGACAGAAATTCATTAAAGTCAACAGACCTCAGTGATCACTGATTTAAGCCAAAAACTTTAAGTTCCTTTGACTGTCTTTACTTTTAATATCATCAAACTTTTTTTTCAAGCCAAGAACCGCCAAGATGTTTACTTGTTTGACAGGGAATAGGAAGACGTGTACCAATTTCTCCTGCAGTACTTATTCTGTTGGATAAGGACTGAGGCCATTCGGGTTTGCACACAGCATGGTAAACGTGGATCTTCAAAAAATTACCCAAAAAGACATGGCCATACATTGCTGGCA
The DNA here is from genome assembly GCA_013400975.1 of Atrichornis clamosus. Taxonomy (NCBI): domain Eukaryota; kingdom Metazoa; phylum Chordata; class Aves; order Passeriformes; family Menuridae; genus Atrichornis; species Atrichornis clamosus. Next base: position 145,020 of record WBMZ01005587.1, read on the forward strand.
AACAAACTCATGATGGGTTTGGTACAGCTTGGAAAGTCAAGCATTTGTTAAAGAACTGGATGATCTAGATGATGTGTTTAGCACAGATCAAAAAACACAGAGAGTGGTTGTTCTCAACACAAGATCATTCTTTTCCTCTGCTTTGGAAATCTCTTCCCATCAACCCACCTACCTAGGTGAACTGATTTTGCATTGTCTCCAATAACTTCGTACTGTCACTGTCTTTATTCATTACGTGGTAAATACAGTCACAATCTTTTCAGATGTTTGGAATAAAGCTGTTGCAGAGAATGGTTGTATGATGTGGGTTCAACATCATCATCACAGTCAGCAGTTACTGCAAGCTACTCCTACCACAAAAACTGCCACAGATGCAGTCAACTTCTGCTTGTGTCTCCCAGCTGGCCTTTTAGCAAACAAATGGAAATGCCACTCACTACTCCCCTGTAAAGAAGTACAGAGTAACAGCCCTTCCCATCAGCCAAAAGCTCAAGATCAGCTGAGAAGGGAAAGAGTTAATGATTGAACAGGACTTGCAGGATATAAGAGTGGGAACACTGGGAAGCAAAGGCTCATGAGCAAGACCAGGTGGAATGAAGAAAGGACCATTAGGGGAATTAACAAAAAAAATTATGTAACAGGTAACGTCATCTCTATTGAAGTTTTTTGGATACTGCTGAAAAGCACCCCATTGTAGGCTACAACATTGTTCTATTAAATTTTATACATAACAGGGCAACAGCCCTTTGGGGTCTTTCTGGAGCACAACACACTGCTGCTAGAAGGTGTAGTATGTCTGGGTTCATGACAAAAACTAATAGGGAGATCAGTATTGCAAACATAGGCTCCACCCTGTCTATCATGGAAGTAATATTAGTAATCATTTCTTCTGGCACCCCATAATACTGTTCTGCTGGGAATATGCTTGGGGAAAGTAACTTTTAACACCTGAGCTGCCACTCTACTAAAGTATTTCTCACCAAAAATCCACAGAATCTCTTGCACAAGCTAAATTACACTTTCCCATTCTTCCTAAGGGCAAACCTTGAAAACTTTCATATTAGGACTAGCATCTGTCTATGCTTTGTTAAGAGGAATAAGAGGAATAACCTAACGTTGAATGCAAAATCAGTACTCGTAACTCCAGAAATTTCCTTGCCATTTAGCCTTTAGACACAAGATGGCAGCAAGAAATTCATTTCAAGCATTTGCTCCAGTAGCTCAGCATTACCTGGCAGTAACTGTTAAGGAAATGGGCTTGTTGGCTTGGTTATTGCAAGTGTTTGATGGTGTCCACACACACTCCTACCCTCTCATTGTCCTTCTATCACCCATGGCCCTGAACTCTGCTGTTAGCTCTACTCACAACGACCAAGTATTTATTGCACAGGGTATACAACCATGCACAAAAACACTTCTATGGCAAACTCAGTGGACTAAATTGTGTCAAGCACAGCCCTTCTAGTGAACATAAACCAGTAGAAAACTCATTCATTAAGTCTTACTTTATTATGTAGTCCTTTCTTCCTATTCTTTCCTAATGTGATATTCTTCCTTTCTCATAGTTTTAGCTTTTAGGATCTAGAGTATTTAGTAGTCCCGAAAATTTCCTCTAGGTTTTTTTTAGAATTCCCCAACCTATGATGTTTTAAAATTTATCTGATCCAAAATACCAACTTTAGAGCTGTTCAAGAAAGACTGCATGTTTCTAAATGTTCTGTGCCAGAAGGATTTTCTGCCCTTTAAATTCAAGTGAAAAGTGGGGTTTGCCAGTACACAGAAAATTTATCTAATTTTATCCCATTGAAAAATGAACAGTGGAAAAATTCAGATCTTTAGTCTACAGCTTGAAAGTTCTTTAGTATTTGTGGAAAATTCACAATTTTGCTGTCAGGAAAAACAGCTCCAAGGATTCCTACAACCAAAGCAGTGCACTAAAATTAAATACTTTGAACCAAACTTGCCATCTACAACACACAACAGACTCAGCTACTCTGTGGATCAAATGAACACACATGTAATACACACAGGCCATAATACCTTAAATGAATTCGAAAAATAAATCAAGTTAAAGAGGACCCAGGGCATTCCCTCAGAGCCGGCAACATTCTGGAGCAACATTCCTCATGTTGCGAATAAGCCAGAGCTGCAATGACATTGCTCCTCCTAATGCTGAAGCAACACAACTAAAGCACATGGAGGGAAAAAAAAAAAGTAAGAAACTATAATATAGGTACTCATATATGCATCTGGTTTTATACATCCACCTCCTATATTGATTAAACTTCCTCGTAGAGAAGCCACTGATTTTAATTACACAGCCCATCAAGTGATGTATGTCTGTCTACTTTACTGTGTATTTTCATTGCCTTTCTTTAATCATTTTATTCAGACTGTTATCAATAGATTTTGTCAAGTGCCTTGTTAAAACAGGACTGTCTGGGTTGGCCTGATAATACACATTTAATGCTTTAACATCTCAGAATAAATATTTTGCTTCATAGTAGCCAGACATCGCACTTGACATTACAAGGACACACAGCTATTATAACATCTTGTTTGGGAAACATGATATACAAGTATACAGAAAATTTGGCCCTTTGTTTAAACCTTGTAAGTGTTTCTTTCCCCTCAGAAACACATATTAGTCTTCCAAAAAAAACATCTCACAAGATTAATGAATATTCTCTTTGTTAAAAACTTTCACATTCTCTGGTCAAGAGGAACAATGTCCAGCTAGCAATTAATCTGCACTCTGGTTCAAGGGCAGAATTATTTACTTACAAACTTGGAATGCCAGAGATTGAAAACACATTTTCATCAGGATACTAACAATAATGAGAGGGGTGGTGAGGTCTGAAGAACTCAGGTGAAATTCTTAAAATATTTACCAAGAAATATGTTTGACTATTTACCGTTATTAGCATTGAAGTTTTCACTGGCATCAGTATGTTTGTCTCAAACTAAATAAACCTAAAAGGACCACCAAAATTACCTTTTCTTTTTTTATTGGAAGCAGTCCCGATGTTCCCACAAATATTAAGAAAACGTGCAGCATCTATTGTGTGCTGAGATGGAAATCAATTTTCCTTTCCTTTAGGACTGTTATTTCTAGCATAACATTTTAGAGACAATGCACTTTTTCTTTTCTACCTACAAAGTGTTGAAAAGCTTCTCATTTCACCTGCATTTGAATAGCTGAAGACTGAACTGCATTTTTAACTTTTCCAGATAGCAATTCCTATTTTAAGAACATTTGGTTTTATCTGCTATACACAGCGTTCACTTCAGAAAGCAAACACTGCAGGAGCAAAAATCTCTCCCACCAATCTCATTACAGCAAACAAATTCCCGAGTCCAAAAATTCACACCCCCTTGTCTTCCTGGAAGATGTTTTCATGACCTTAAATCTTCACACCTTTTTCTGATAAACTGCAGGCAAAAGATGGAAGCACAGATGCAATTTTTATTTGTCATCCTGGGAGACAAATCCTAGCAGTTCCAGTAAATTGCTGCCCAATTTCAAGGAGGGTGAGATTTTTGATTAATCTCCTTAAACTGTAGACCATGCAAGGAGAAGCACAGACCTTGTTATAGGGATGCCTCACACTGAATAACTCTCAGTCAGTTTGCCACTGATGCAGCACAAAGCAGGGAGACTGAGGAGAAGAACAAGAGCCAAAAAGTCCAGTTGGAAGAGCAGAAAGCTGTGGCAGATCTTTCCACATTGTCACCCAGTTCTGCACTTGGTGCAAAGACTTCCTCCACTGAAGTGGGCAGATCTGAGTTGGAACAAGATGAAGCTGTAAATTACATAACTTATAAGCTCAGCCAAAACAATGTAAAATTAATAGTCTTCCCTTCAGATGTATTCATAAACAAATACACCTCGAATATGCTCAAATATTGTTTATATGTACCTTCCACAAATGCTCAAGCAATCATATAGTACTTACAGTATGTATGTTGGCTTCTGAACTGATGCACATATATTTGTGGAAATCATATTTTAAAACTTCATGATCAACGATGCCGTCAGGCACTCAAAAGTTTATCCAATTTTGTAGCAGAAACTATCTTTAACATGTACCAGAAATTAACCACTTAGAGTTACAGTACAGTTTCAAATTTATCTCAATCAATGTTCCCAGGGAAATTATCAATAGCAATCAATTTTTTTATTATAAAAATTCGTTAAATCTGAATAATGAATAATTCAAAATATCTCCTTTGTTCTTATAATGTAGTGAAGTAAAGTGAGAGTCTACATTTATCAAATAAATTATTCATTGCAAGATTAGTCATTCTGTTCTGCCAATACATATCACACAAACAGATTCAATTACTAGAATTAGAGCTTGAGAAGAAACCTCGTCTGATCTTAGCTTCCAGTTTCAGCAAAATCACTCAGTCAAACATAGGACCTCAACATAGAGGCTATCATTAGGATAATGTCACATATCAAAGAAAATAAATGTAGTCTAAAGAAATCACTTAGCCTAACAACACATCTTCAAATAAAAACAAATAAGGTAGCTTAAAAAAATGAGTGATGTAACACCATTGAAATAATAGGTTGTTCTGGAAAGAAAAGAGTATTATACATTTTTGAAGAAGAAGAGCGTTATTAAAGAGTATAAATATTATAGGCACAACATTTTTGAAAACTGATAGGAAATGTTGCAAGAAAGTAGGAGTCTCTAATTTGGATTGCAGGCTGAGACTGTTACTTTAGAAACTACAACACAAAGAAACTTGTAATATTAACTCTTCAAATTCTTTCAGCCTATTCAAGTATATCTGGTGAATCAGATTCATCAGTACAAATAAGCTGCAACAGAGCTTACATAATATTATTTTGCTCGAAAACAGCCATTTCAAACAACTCAATAAATAGTGAATATGGAAACAAGATTAATTTTTCAAACCATGAGACAGCATAAAAGATCTGTGATATTTTAAACTGGAGTGAGCCCTTACCCCTTATTTTTTGTGCATATTATAATTCATGAACGTGGTACATTTAATTTTGCCTAGACTTTTTTATATTCAAGGGATATATAGACTGTTCAAAATCAAATAAAAATTGTCTGTCTGAGTTACAGACACAAAAGTAAAACACAAAGATCAAACAGATATTAATATCAGAAAATACAAATATTTCCTACTAGGAACTTGACAACAAGATAATAATTGAAGAAATAATTGTGACCATGGAATAATTTGCAAAGATTTCATTTTTTCCTTCAATCTCCAGCTTTCAAGAGTCCTAAAGAATAGGAAACTTCATTTAAAATGAAAAAACTGAATCTCTAGTTTTCACAACTGAGAGACAAGCTTTACAAAATTACGAAAAAGTGTCTTAAAAAATTAGAAACCAGAATGTGATTAAAATCAAATAATAATATATTTTTTTGACAAATATCCTTATATTGATACTGAGACTAATCTGATTCAGGATTTTTAATGTATTCTACACAGGTAACTTTCAACTGACTTTCCTACCTTTATCTCATATCATATCCTCTCATAGAATCACAGGATGGTTTGGGTCAGAAGGGACCTTAAAGATCATCTCATTCCACCCCCTGCCATGGGCAGGGAACCTTCCACTAGACCAGGCTGCTCAAAGCCCCATCCAGCCTGGCCTTGAACACTGTCAGGGATGGGGCATCCACAGCTCTTGCGGGCAACCTGTTCCAGTGCCTCACCATCCTAACAGCAAAGAATTTCTTCCTAATATCTAATCTAAATATCTAGTATCTGCTCTCTTTAGTAGGTTTGAAGCCATTCTGCCTTGCCCCATCATTCCATGCCTCCCCAGCTCTCTCAGCCTGTCTTCACAAGGGAGAGGAAACCCTTCCCTCCAACGCGTCAAGGGCACCACACAGCTTCATGTCATCTTCAAACTTGCTGAGGGTGCACTCAATCCCACTGTCCATGTCACCAACAAAGATGTCAAACAGCACTGTTCCCAATATTGACCCCTGAGGAATGATATTATCATTAATAAAATACAGTGTCTCTAAAAGCCAGTGTTTAACAAAAATAGAAACAGATTCTAGATATTGGCTTTATTTTCACTTCATGAAAGTTCTTCTCATTAAATCTTATTTGAAAAAGACATATAGGAAAAAAATTAGCCAACAGAGAGCACTGTCTAATGTCCAAGTGTATTTGCAATTAGTTATTAACGTAACCACTGTGCAAATATTTTTCAATGCCTCAGAAAACCATTAAAATTAGGAGATGAAAAAAATACTATGCATTAAGTTATCTGTGCATGCTTGTATTTATATTAGTAATATCCTGTTATTCAAACCCTTACACAGTAATGCCTTACTCTACAAAATCACCACATAAAATTACTAGATGTATCTATCTACAAAACTAGGAAATATTCCAGCATTATTGAAGTCAAAGGTTCTTTATTCAGAACCTTATGTGGAGCCAGGGGAAGCAATATTTATGAAATTTAGCACTAGATATATTCTTCTGTATTAAACATATTTTAGTATCACACTTGCAGAACTTTACTAAAATCTGAAACTTTGTTGATGTTAGGGGAGAAATACAATATGAGCTCTATTTTATCCGAGGTAGATAAACAAATGAATAAATCAATAAAAACAAAACTGAAATATTTCAAGCACACCCATATTCAAGGAAAATCCAGAGGCTATTTTGATAAATATGAAAATCTAAACATTTCAATAAAGAGTAGCCATTTTAAAAATAAGTAGTTCAAATGCTAGGCTTGAAGGAAAAGAAAGTAAGCAAAAAAAAATCAGATGAAGGAAATGCAATTTAAAAAAATATTGTAAACTAGAGAAAATTGTATAGTCCTAATCGAAAGAGCACAGGAAAAATACTGTGACAGACAGGCATGTACTTTTATAAGCAACACACTTCATTTTGTACAAAGTGTTCTCTTGGCTTGTCAATGTGTAAAGAACAAACACCAACCAGGAGTCTTATTCACCAGATAAGGAATTGTGTTATAGCTGAACTCGATTAACCACCAGCTGAAGAATTTAATCCAGGAAGCTAAAGATGCTTAGAAACCAAATGAGTAAAATGCAAACAATTTTTAAATATTTTAGAATAATGGTACTCAAGGAAAAAAAATTTAAAGGATAAATCTAGGGAAATAAATGTTAAAAAATACAGTTATTCTCTCAAAAAAAATTTCTTCACTAAGAAAACTAGTGGAACATTATCTAGATATTATTGCTATAAGTTAAGCATACAACTGTGTGGAAAAAAGTGACTGCCAATGGCTCATTTTCAAACTAGATTATGCTTGAGAAGGTCTCAGCACAGCTGAAGTCATTAATAACTTGGTGGAACAGGAAATAGTCCTAAAACTTGGGCAAAGACAGAAGTGGAAGAGACTAAAAGCAATTTGAAGGAGAAAATCCAAAGTACTTGTGATAAATTAGTGGGGAGAGGGGAATGAAATAATTTAGATGAAATTTTATAAAGTTCAAAGTTCTGCATTAAAAGAAAAACTCAAATATACAGTATCAAAAAGGGAAGGCTGGAAAAGAAAGAACTGGGTAAGTTGGATCACAGACTGAATATGAGTCAACTGCAGATGAACATTTCAAAACAGAATAATATAATTCTGTGTTTATTAAAAATAAAGCTCTACATAAAAACATGGAAGGAAATTATCCACTCTACTAATGACTGGTAAAGCCTCTGCTACATCTATTTTGGTCTCTCAATTTTAAGAAAGATGTGGTAAACTGGAAAGAGTCCTGAGGAGAACAAAGAACAAGGGGAAATTTATAAAATGTGACCTATCAGGAAAAAACAGAAGACTGAAGACAGAATTATAAACATCAGCCAATGTTGACTTTAAAAATTTTAAAGTCATCACATATCCTGTTTCCATCAAAGGATGGCAAGAAGTAATTAGCTTCATGTGTGAGAGAAGACTTAGATTGGATGTTAGGAAAAGTCTTTATAGAAGGGAGACAGGCCCCCCTACGGTGGGTGCAAGAAGGCTGGTAGGGAAAGTAACCACAGCATTACTTTGCTCCAAAGCAAAATGTTCAGCTGAAAATGGAATAAGAAAAGATGACTGTAATGAGACTAGGAGGAGGGAGACGCTGGCTCTCCAGCAAGTAGCCTCTTTCACACACAGTCTCAGTTTGCCACATCATATACTCATGACCAACTCCTTCCCTGGTTAAAACTGGTACAGCTGCAATGGCTTGAAGTTCTTCTTGGTCTGTATGATCAGGTGGAATCAGACCTTGTCCTTTGTCTGTGAAAAGGAAAGTGGAAAATGCTTTTAACAAAAGACAGCTGTGGACAACTTCAGATGACAGCCTTGCACCAGTGGTCGATTCCCTGCCATCTTAACAGAGTGAGTTTCACAAGAAGCTGTGCTTGTACTTCAGGGAGGTACCCTACCAGGTTTTTAATTTCTGGTACAGCTATTGTTACATCTAGCATCTTTTTCCTGTCCTTCCATTACACAGACCAACCAGGTTTATGGTCAGTCCCTAGCAAACAAATGCTTTAGACAGGAAGATAACAGCAGCAGCAAAAGAAACTCCAAAACTCACCAAATGAGGCATAAGCACATTAAATCTATAACCCTACAGTTGCATGAGAAGCATTTCTTTGCCTCCATCTTGGTATTCTGGCCAAGCAGATTTGTTTGGATTTGTAAATAGTCTGGTTCAAATAAGCTGTTTTTCTGAGTAGCTGATTTTAAAGTTTCCTCTTGTGAGGAAATTTTCTTGTTGTTTTGCAGATAAAAATCAAATATATTTTGAAATGACTGTCTACATCCATGGGGGCAGAAAAATATTTTGATAGAGGAAATGCCAATGTTTCTCTGCTTCATTCCTGGCCAAAGTCACTCACCAAGGTATGGGAGGTGCTGGGCAAAGGTCAGGCCTTTGGGTTTACGTGCATTTTGGCTAGGTTTCTTCCTGGCTTAAGAAGGTTATTTGGGAACTATTGACTCTAACGAATGCAGATAGTATCTGTGATTCTTTTTTGGGTAATCCATTTGCTTAGTGCTCTTACCATCATGGAAGACTTTCTTGTCAAAGAGATAATGGTTGACAATCTGACTTATGCTCATTTCTTTTTCATCTGCTCTGAGCTATAGTCACTGCTGCTGAAGTGTGTCATAAGGAGCACACTGCAGTGGAGGATGCTGTTCAGGTGACAGCAGCTGACTGCTCCACTTCAGGATCTCCTTGGAAGTAAAGACATTACCCAGCCTATGCACAGAAAGTAGTATCATCCAAGGTGACTGACCTTCTACACAAGATCTATTGATAAGACTGATTTTCATGTTGCTGCCCCGTGCTTAGGCTGCAGGGTATGGTATTGGTCAGCTGCTTCTCCTTCTCAAACCTGAGGCGCCCCAGGGTGGCACTTGGCTCCTTCTGCTTCTGCCACAGTGCAGGATCTGAGGGCCCCAACTGCTGGACTGTAACAGCCTTAGTCAAAAACTCAGCTGCCTGGTGTGCAGTCCTGCCCTGACCCAGCCAAAACCTCCCCCTGTCCCCATTTGACCTAGCACATTAGAGGGAATGAGAGGGGCTTTGTTAGGTGCCCCACCAGATGCTGCCAGATGTTGTCAGACGCCTTGCCAGAGTTTACCCTGCAGCTGTTGGGCTGTCACAGCTCCTTCTCTTACCTATTCCCAACACGGTACAGCTACATCCCACTCCCGTCTTGGAGCAGCTTCTCTAGTTCCAGTCAAGGCAGAAGCTTTGAGTCACACACAGTAAAACTTTAGGCATTGAAGTGCAACACAGGCACACCAGCAACAGACAAAACAGACTGACAATTTCTTCAAGTATTCCACCTAAGAGCAGGAACTAACTTTAAAAAAGGACTGGAGCACTGCAACAGCGAAAGGCTCAGAGATAAAATAAACACTGTAAACATAATACAGCCTTTCATAGTAGGAGAAAGACTGAGGGAGGAGGAACAGTACAGCCTTTGCTGTTTTGACTGGCATCACTGCTTGTCTCGCTCTGACAGGTTGCCAGGTTAAGGTTTTGTTTTGAATCAGTCGTTTCCCTTTGAACAGTGGCAACTGTTACCATTGTTACCCTGTTACACTGAATATAAAACAAAATTTCCACCAGCAGCTTTCCTACCATATGTTTATTCTAGGAGGCAGCAGGCATCTAGGATTTGGTAGCAATCACAGTGAGGAAACATTTGCAGGACCTGTCTCAACAATATGATTGCTTCAACCACAGTAATATCGTGCAGAAGGAGACACTGAATTCCCAACTGCTGTCCACGAGACCTAACCTAAGAAATGTAATAATATGAGGATTTTTTTCTCTTTAATCGCAAGGTTGCTATTTCAAGAATCATTCCTCTAAAGTGTAAAGCATACACTTGAAGTATTAGTCCTGAAACTGTGTCAGTCATGTTATAACTGCAAAATTATTTACCTGATTTTCTTGAAACACTTTCACTTTTTCTCCACGATAAATCTAGACACATCCTGGTAAAAGCAGTTTCCCATAGAAAAGTGATATGAAGGGTTTAAAACAGGATTTCACAAGGTTTTCCTAATAGCATAGCTTTGATTAGAAAGATGTCTTTTAGTATCTCCAAATCATAATATCTCTATCTTGATTACCAATTATTTATGGAAAATATTATTATAGAATTATTCATTTTTACTTATGATGTATTTTCCTTTCTTTCAAATTGTTTAGATACCAGGAACTAGCTATATTAAAATTAGTGAAATCTCTCTTTATAAGAATGCCTTTACAGCTAAATCAGATTATCACTACAGTGCTTAATAGTTCAATAAAGCAGATCAGTAAATAATGAGTGCTCCCTCTTTGCCTGAATTCCTAGAATGGACGCTAAATTGCCAGTGATCTCTCACTTCTGAACAAATTTTCTTAAATATTTGGTAAGATAGCTAGAAGTTCCTAGAAGTGGTTGAGAATAAACTACCCATATGGTCTCCTGAACTTAAAAAAAGCTGAAGTCTGATGTAATGTTACAGGCATTGGATGATAGTTTATTAATAACAGCTTGTATTTTTGAAAGAACCTAGAAGAGTTAGACTTTCAAATCCAAGTGCCCTTTAAAGGGAAATTGTTGCTAAATCCCATAGGTTCTTTTGAAATCCCAGGCATCATTAAAAACTAGGAGAGGAGAAAGATACATCATTTTGACCTTAAAAGGAATCTATTGTCAAAAATGTTAGCTGCTTGATATTGAATGAAAGGGGGTTTTTTAATGAATTAAAATGAGTGGTCTTCTCCAATCCTAGAATTTAGCTAACATTCACATTCCCCTTCTTGTAGGTAAAATAAACTTTTTGTATCAAAGTACTGTAGTTTATTTATTATCCCACAAGTAGTTAGATAATCACCTTTGACTTGTTTAGCTGCACTTTGTTTTTTGAACATTAACAGGAACAGTTTATATGTGTGAGATTTATGTCATGCTGAGACAATTTTTACAAGATCTAGAGACCAGAATGTGAAGAAAGCAGATCTTTTAGAAGGTAAGACAAACAAGACAAGGATGGGGATATTGAGCTTTTAACAAAATATAGAGGCAGATATCATCGCAAAAATGAATACACAAGAAAAAAAATCTAATCAGCCAAAATTCATTGTTATGGCACTGGATCTGTCCCCATAGGGTTTGACTGTCCTTGTTTTAACAAGTCATTGGTCATTTCTCAGTGCCAAGAGATTTCTCTGAGCATGGAAGTTATTGCCTCCAATGTTTTAGCTGGAGAGAATAAGCCATTAAGAAAAATTACTATGAAAGCAGATTAAAAAATAAAATACTGTATCTGAGAGGGACCAGTCTCCACTTTTACAAGTAGTTAAATACAAGACAGGAACTCTTTTTTCCCAATTTACTACTCTCCCCTCTACCTCTTTGTTTCCAAATTCACAGAGTACGTCAGGAAAAGCATCACCAAAAAAAAATAGGAGGAGGCAAGAGTAAGAACACACAATAGATGTTAAGATATGCACAGAAAAACATGCAAATGAAAAACACACAAATTAAATTTAAGGGTTTTGAGTTGTTTTCTTTTGTTTACTTGTGCTGAAGACTAACAAGCTTTTCATTACATCACATTACGATCATATTATGTGTAATTTAAGTGTGTTACATTTACAGATCCTGAAAATGATGTGGTGAAGTAAGTTGCTGGAAAATATGTATAAAGATGTTTGGATTGAAATATTTGTATCCTTTCACTTAATAACATTCAGTTAAATAAAATCTGACAGCTTCCTTATTAAAACTATGAAGTGTTGTAGAACATCCTCCCTCAAGGACTCCTCAAATGTAAAATAAACAGTATGTAAAGAGGGCACACTTTTCTCTCTCCACAAAATGTTCCCATCTTTTGGCTAAAACAAAGAAGCTGCATAAAGTTAGCTGCGTGTCCCAGTAATCAAGGGAAGGAATTGGAAAATAACCCTGCCAATTGAAACTGCAGGAGTTCTTTTGGCCAATGTAGTGTCAACACAGTGTCCCTTTGGCCAAGCAAGAGGTTATTGGAACAACAGAAAAAAAAAAAACCCATAGAGTTGTCAAAAGTGTCCATGATCAGATAGAGTCAAATTTTCCAAAGACAGAAACCTTTTTCAAGTAGACAAAAGAATCAGCATGAATTATACACCTGTGTTTGCCAAAGTGCCACATGAAAATGTCTGAGGGCAAGTAGATGGGAAGAAAGACAAAAAACAAACCAGTGGAAAATGTCCAGTCCCCACTTTTTTTTTTCCACAGAAAGAAGTACAAAAGGAATTTTTTGTTATCCACTGTTCTGGCTATCAAAACTTTCAAATATATAAAAAGTGAAAATCTGCAAATTTCACCCACAATATAAATTCTCAGCTTGGATCTGTTCTGGCAATTTGCACATAAGGAAATCTAATCTCTGATTCTGTGATAATAGTTGCACTTGCAAATATAAGCACAAGTTTTTGTATGAACAAACCAATCATCAAAGACAGAGCGTCAAAAGTGGTCATAAAGTACAGAATTCTTCTAAAAGTTGATGACCCACTGCTAACATTAGGAGAGTTGTAACATCTACTGGAGTCAGTAGCACTTCTTCAATTAGTTACCTGGAGGGCTGACATTCCAATACTCCAGATAGTTGCAATTGTAGAATTCTCCAGAGACCTGACCGGATTTAGGGGATAATATTAAACATGACTTTAATCTTTTGTTTCAAATTTGTTCTTGCTTTGGTGGACCCCCTGTACCCTCCCAAGCCCCTTAGAGGAAACGGAAAATTGTTGACTAAGTCAGAAGACATCTGTCAGACTTAACAGAATGCACTGTTTGTGTTCAATGACATCTGCTCCGCAGAGAAGCACTACCTGGCTCTGTTCAGAATGAGCCAGCTGTCCAGTCAGCTGGAATGAGCAGTCAGAGGCATCTGAAGAAATCAGAAATATGACAAACACATATCGCCTTCAGATTAATCAAGAAATGGCCTTTCCTGGCAAAAAGCCAGGCATCCAAAGAAAAAAAGGATTGCCAACTGAAGGTTGTGTGTCTCTCTGGAAGTATTTCCATAGGGATGTTTCTTTGGATCAGGATAATAGGAAGAACAAGATTTGTCAGAATAGACTCTGCATCCACAAGCAGCTTTCTGAGAAGTGGTAGCCAAAACGGCTTTGTGGCTTACATGAGATATACATTGAATAACTCTGCTACCAAATCAAAATTCTTTACTTTTACACTCTCTACAGGGGCTGTTTCTTGAACTGGAGGGAATAAGTTGTTTACATCCTTTTATGGCAAATTATAATATTTCTACAAATATTCTAACCTCTTTCCATAGGGAAAAAAGAACCCAATCATTGTTATGATTCAGATCCAACATATTCTTTAAATAGAACAATAGAATAAAATAAATATACAAGGAAGCATTTGGAGAAAATGCCAATGTTAAACAGCCTCTACCAGAGTACCTAAGGGACCAATTTTGTAAGATTCAAGCTAGCATTCAGAAGAGTTTAACTAAGAGACCTAAGGAAAAAAAAAACCTGGAAAAAAGCCATGATCAACTCTCCAAATTCCACTTTTCTACACAGGCAAAAGAAAAATAGTTTAAAGGGTTCAGTAAAAAGAAAAAAAAGTCAGCAGAAGCAGCAAAGAGAAAAGTATAAGCAGAGAATATAGGAGTAGTCATGGAGACAGTTCAGTTACTGAAAGGATTATAAAGGATTGAGTTGCAATGAGTGAGGTAACAGAGACACAACTTTGCTGTTTGGAAACCAACGGAAGTCAGCAAGGTTACAAACCAAAGGAAGTGAAACCAATAGAAGAGGACATGAAATTAGACAGCAAAGCCATAACAAGTCTGGGTGGACTTATGTTCATCATTGAAAAGTGGGTATTGAAATATATGATCATCTTCTGAAAGCTAGAAATAAAATCAGAAGTAGAACACTGCCATAGTTTAATAAAGACCACTTCTGCAAATAAAAATCTGCAGTAATGTGGATAAAACTGCAGCTTTTAAGGTCAAAATGAATTTGAATGAAGGGCTTTAAAATGAATTAGCGTCAGAAGTTTGCCATTGCCTCATATGGATCAAATTTGAACCTGGATGAGAACCTCATTAATATTTTGTTGGAAAGAAAATGACTATCAGAAATCGTATCACTGTGTGGACACATAAATTTCCTAGACACATATTGGAAAAAACATGCTACCAAATATGGTAGGACCTACTTATTCCTGAATGTGATAGCCAACATATTTCTTCACCAAGTGTACTGTGACTAATAAGTAACATTACAAAAAAGGTTCTGGTCAGCTGGAAATGACAGATCAAGCAGAAGACCTGGGCGTAGAACTTAATCACAAGATTACTATGAGTCACCAGTGTGATGATAAAGTGCAATGTGTTACTATCCCACAGCAAAAGCAAAGTATTTCCAATAGAAATTGGGATGTATTAATACCATTATAAAAGGTAACAATAAACTGAAGATAGTGCTCTGTGTTATGCTGTGTGCAAAGATTAACTCAGACAAGAACTGGTAGAAGGAAGGTCTAGTCATCCTTGTAGGGAACTGAGAGTCTATATTGGGAGGAGAGACAAACATGGATGAAATGTGGTTACTCTCTGTGAATTACACTAGCATGAGGTAAGAACTGGAGGACTAACTACGGAGTCATGTCAGGAGGGAAATAAAGTGGCCTGAGTTAATTTAGGAAATTAATTAATTAATTTAAGAAAGAACAAGTTTCCTTACAATCAGCTGCAAAAAGTATTGAAAGAGCTTCCTGAAAGAAGTGCAGGAGTGAAAAATAATTCACTGGCTAATGATGAAGGATAATGAGGTTAGGAATGGGATTATATGATGCAGTTCATCCCCAGTGCAGAAGACTGCAGATAATGATCCAGTAAAACCTTTCCCTTGTCCAATGTCCACATATAATTATTAAGCATATCTGAGATGCAGCTTTTCATCAGCAGATACCAAACTACTCACACACAATTAATACCTGTGACATACAACACGTAGAATCACAGGTTCATAGAATGGTTTGGGTTGGAAGGGACCTTAGAGATCATATAGTTCCAACACCCAAATACACTCAATACTTAGTTCTCTACATGCTGTTCAAAGCTGTATTGATTTATATCAATATAAGACATTGTTTAATATGTTGGGTTTGGGTTTGGGGTTTTTTTGCACTGTATCTAAACAGATTCCTAAGACTCACACTACAGAAAATATGAACCAAATCTATGTAGCACCAGCTAGTGTCAAATACTACTGGCTTTGACAATGCAAATTACATTTTTTCAGTTCATTCTTTCTTCCTCCCACCTTCTGTTTAAAACATGAACATTAAGGAAAACAAAAGGGTCACATTTAGAAAGCAGAGATGAAAATGGATGTTTGCTTTTACATATATAGTTTAGGCTATGTTTAAAAGCTAATAGAGCACTATATAATATGTGCTTCTTTCTCCTCTGCCTCAAAGCCAAGTCCAATACCACACACAGCACTGTGTGTGGGGAAAGATGGTTTCTTTAGATCTTATTGTCACCATTGTTACAAAGTTTAAAATCACTAAAGACTTTTTTGTGTTATCTATGGTGGACCTGAGGAATGAACTGCTCCTAGCTGTCACTGAGACACTGGACTTGTAAAATGAATGAATCATTTATGACCACTAATAATTTCTGTAGCTAGTCAAGATAGAAAAATGAATTCAGCATCAAAATTGCATTTTTCAGGAAAAAAGTGTCTATGAGTATGGGGTCAAAAAAGAGTTTCTTCTCAATTTCAGCTATTCATTTTGACTGATATGGGGATATTCCAGCTTTCCTTAACTGTAGGGATAGTAGCTGTTGCTGTACGAAGACAGGAGATGAGATATGGATTGAGGGTCCAGTGCAATGTAGTTTCCTTCTCTTTCACATGGAATATGAGTCTTCCTTTATACTCTATATATGAGGACTAAATTCAGCAAAAAAACAATGTAAAACAGCCATAACCATAAGCAAGTTCAGGGTTGAGCTTATAAAGAAACAGGAGAGATATTCTCTAAAATTCAATAAGCTTTTTGTATAAACTTTTCATCAGTATTATACAAAATTACACAAGCTACTGAAATTTCATTACTTGTGTCAGAATTTCAGTGCTTGAGCCTATGCCCTTCTTACCTCAGTTAAACTCAAAATTGTCATCTTGATATAAACTTCCACTCTGGTCTACACAAAAAATAGCTTGACCATTCTAGGTTATGAGTGGAGTTACAAAGCTTGTGCGGCTCATTCGGGAAGAGTTACTGTGGAACTTGCACGTGTGTGTTTCTGCATCTATACCAGGTACTCACACATGCCGTACACGGATAGGAATGAACGAGGGAGGAGAGAAAGATGCATAAATTGATTACACTTGCCACTTCCAGGTATCTACACTTTTAAGGTCCACACATGAGACTTTAAATATCTGTAAACCACATTTCTCAACCACATACAGAACTACAACTGTGTTACTTAACTTCAGGTTGCACTTTGAAGTATGTAAAATCTCAAAGAAAACAACTAGACAGCACATGCAACTTCCTCTGAAAAATCAAGCTTTGGGCATTTAGGCTGCTTCTCAATGTACTCATCAGGGAAAAGTGTAAGATGTTTAGAAGGTAAGTCACAGGAAATGTACTCAACAGCATTCTTCACCATTTTGCCAGAACTTGAATATAACACACTTCCACTGCCAAGGACAGTTTTGGTCTATCTGCTTGTGTTGGGCTTATTGGGAAACATTTTTCACTGCTTTCATTTGGCAGCATATCTAAGAAAATGTGGAGGATTGTATAAAATCAGATCCACCAAAATCAAAGTACATTACATATTTTAATAAAAACTAAGTTTGTTTTCATTATTACAGCAAGTCTTCTGTGATACAAGTCCTAATATTTTAAGACATGTGCTTGTATTGCAACAAGTGATTCAAATAATTTTCAAACTTCACGAGTAGATTGCTTGCAGTCCATCTGGAAATTTCAGATTTTGTTTCTCTATTTTCACAGGAATTCTGACACATCAAATACTTGGGGTTGCAGAAAATGGCAATTCATTATGACTACACATTGTCTAGGTAAACACTTGTCAAATGAGGAATACTGAAATCAAAACAGGCTTTTGTATGTGTCACTCTATAAACTGAAGTCTTTCTGGCTACTGGTCCAAGTTTTAATTACTGCTTCAATACTGTTCAAGAAGAAAGGCAGCACTCAGATAATTGTCAGTTCCATACCAGGAGGAGTTGAGTGGCATGGTATGTGTATAATAATAATACTACCCTATCCAAAAATACACAGAGCAACTGTTGAGGCCTCTTCACTGGTAGTCATCACAATGGGGCTGAGACTAGACCAGCCTCACTGGGAAATTATTGAAGCAAAGCCTTTGAAAAGACATGTATTTAGATACTGAAAAATTAGTAAAATTAACTTGTTCTAGCCAGAGATGTGAGCTAGACAACAAGCTTTTAGGCATTGATGGACACTGGGCATGGCTTAGGAGTCAGGGCTGAACTTGAGAAAAGAGTGAATTCTCATGAAATACCCACTCAATTGTAAGTCCCTTGTGACCAGCTGTTCCCACCATCTTAGATTTACACAAGGCATAATAAAGAACCAAAGAGGAATTTAAAAGCAACCAAAAGCCAGAGCAGCAGGAGAAGGTTTGGATCCCAACCTGCCTGAACTTGGAAAGGCTTCATACACTACTTTTCAGCTTGAGCCCATCTGCAGTTTTAAGTGTGTTTTTCAATTTAAATTAGACCTTTAAAAGTAAAAATAAAAATGTATTTTACCACTGACTCTTTAAGTGTTATCTGAACAGCTGGGTGAAACCTTTGCAATGGGCCCTGCACTCCAGGCTACACAGGTTTATGAACCCCAGAGCATTCAAGTGAACTCTGCGATGAAGTTGCCCATAAACACAACAAGCTCATCTCTCTCCTTGGTCAACATCTCTTACTCAACACATGCTCCAAATTCCTTTTCTTCTGGTTTCTCTAATTCTTAATCCAGACTTCTCTAATCCTCTAATTAGTGCTTCTCAAAATCAACTAATGTAAATGGAGTCCTAAAAAGTAGAGATGAAGACTAAGATAACACAGTGTTAGTCTGATTCCCTTCCAAGCACAGAAAACCAAGCCCAAAGGTCCATTTACCCTGTGGAAACTAAAGATTTTCAAGATTAAAACAAATTAACCTGCAGCCTGGACGAACTGTAGATAAGGAAAGCCCTTCACATGTATTTATCCATATTTATTTTTCAGGTGCACAAAGTGTATGCACCACAATTCTCTGAAAACTTTGCGAAACACATCACACCATGGCAAGCAGCCATCAGAAAATGACCAGGACAGCTAAAGGAATCATTTATAAATTAACATTTAAAAAAAACCCACTCAGTAGATTATTTGCTGTAAAATGTAGCCAGGATGATAGCAGAGAGGTACATAAAAGCCTTGAAAATATTTAATTGCTTGGTTGTAATGGTTTGGGGTTTTTTTCAAAATAATTATTTTCTTTTAAAATGTATTTAAAATTAAGGAGGATTAAAAATTCCACAATCATATGAAATTAAGTATTTTGTTGCAGAAAATACTTAATGTAAGCATAAGCAATGTTTTGTTTACATTACATTTGGATTTTTCATTACAGTGAGGTAAACAAAAATTTTTCACTGAGTCAATCTGAAATAATTTCTTAGTTTTTTAGTTCAGAAAGTAAAGTGAAAAATTAATTATTCATAAAGACCTAATGGCAAGGTTTTCACTGGAAAGAGGCTGGAACTTTCTACCAAGTACAAATAAAATCCTATTTGTTTATTTAAATTCAGTTCAGTAAGTGACTAAGTTCAAGTAGATACACAGCAGAAAAGAAGAGAGGCCTAACTTCTCACCTTCCATGTTTTAGGAAGTGTTCTGCTCCCCATATGTGACATTCACACATATATTTCAGGCTCACATCTATCACACATCCTATTGCACGTGCGTATCAGGTTGCCAATGTGTCCCATAACCAATGCATCACTTACCCTGCCTGAACCAAATCAACCTGGTTAGGACCAGGCCACACAGGAATGAAAGTGTTAACAAGGTTATGAATTTGATGTTAAGTTTTACTACTGAAAGACCTGCCACAAATTATACTGTGCATTTTACCCCATACAAACTTCTGTCCAAAAGGCTAAAAGTAGCCACTGGAACAGATACTTTAAACATCTCCAAACACAGCACGCAACCTGGCCTAACGGTAAATGCTATCAGCTACTATGCAAGGAGCCTGACACACTAAATTGATAGATCATAAAATATGAAGAAGGCATTTGTTTTCCTCTTCAAGATATTCAACGGCTGTGTTTATTCTAAGATTTTTTTAACAGATAGGAAATCAGACATAATGCCTTTTTTCTAACAGGACTAAGAATGCTTTTTAATTTCTTTTCTGAAGGCATTAGTTTCTGTCTTAACCACTGTCTTAGCACTGTACATGCTTTCATCAAAATGACTCAGCTGTAACTATTTTCACTGGAATTATGCACAGATTTCATAGTTTCCAATCTAGTGCTATTCTTTGTCATCTTTCTTATTCCTAACTCTGAAATGAAGGCCTTATGTTTTAATAAGTTGTTTCAGAACAACTGCTGAAAGAACTCATCTGTGACAACAGTTGGCAAACCCAGATTTCTGGGTTTAACCACTGAATCACTTCTAAGCACTTCGGCACCTAGGTATTGCAGCATCTGAAATGCCATCTGCAACACAGGAGTCCAGAATTTCCAACAGCTTTTTTCACAGGCCAAAACTATCTTAGTGCAGATAGAGAGGGGCCCATCCAAGATGTTCTGGTTGTTCCACACAGCTCTTGAGAGTCCAGCCAGCCATGGATGTGTCCTAACAAATCCTCTGAGGATCTCCCATATGCAGATATTATCACACAGCTCCTTTTGTGACTAATGCTCCAACTGACATGATGGCTAAGGGATGGCATTCCTCATGCACTGCAAGAGCCAAGCATAAATTAGACATTTTTCACCTTTTTTTTTATATCATATGGGCACCCACCAACACCAATTTTTAGCCTTCTTTCCATCTTTGAGATTATGTATTTTTGTTTGTTCACTGGAGCCTGATGTTTGTTCACTGGAGCCTTAAGCAAAATTTACTTTAAAATAAAAGAATAACCTCTTTCATGTCTAATGATTGGCACTGAGAGGAACTTTGAAGTTCTGGAAACTCTTAAGATCTTCTTCATAAAGCTGATGAGCTTCTCAGCATTCTACAGGCATTTTTGTAAAATTACCTAGGCAAGAGTGATCCTAGCCAAAACCAAGATTTATTAAAAACAGAGAAAATTGAATTCAAAGAAGCAATTTCCTGAATAGCAGTGAACTTAACACTTCAGTGAACAAGGATTTCTATGATGGCACATTGTAGTGGTGGGTCAGACACGTAACTTCACACAATTCGCAAAATAAGGTTACCTGATACAAACATCACACTGCTAATATGTTTCATCCTCACCTGAATACACATTTGAGTACATACATTCCTAGTAAAATATCACAGTTCCAAACTTTTTGCTGTTTGATTTAAATACTTTTAATGATAGATACACAAATTAAAACACAGTATCAGTTTACAGAAGAACATATCCCTCAGGATTCACATTGCAACATTCACACAATGCAGATGGCTAAATTACTTTTTCTTCTGCCTTTACATGTAATAAATTACTAATAGTAACAAAAAAATAGACATCACTGTGGCAACTTTTCATCAAGTGAGCGTTTCACTTTCTTTCCTGTTCCATCATTCTATGTAGTAAAATGCATTACCTCTCTATACAAAATTTTACGCTACCTCGCTTTATCTAAGTATCTCAGAAACATTGAAAGTTCAAAATATCTGCTATTTATCTGCTCATTAGCTTTTCCTACTGTTAGTCACATGCATAGATAAAAGAGAAGGAAAGTGCAAAGATTAAACTGCCACTAACCTTGCTAACCATGCCAGAGGCTGTATGCAGTGGGAATGCTCAAACAGAGATCCTGGCTTTCCAGCACAGTAAGATTTTCAAGGCCATGTCTCTTAGGGTCACTGTTGTGCTAAGCCAGTGCTGTGTCACTTCTCTGATATTTCCTGAACTGAATGACGTCTGCCCACAGCAGGAAAGAGAAGGTCAATGTCCACTACTGGCAGATGTGCATGTGAATGGCTGGATTTTAAAGACATACCTTGTTCAGTCTCTGAGCTGATTCTGGCCTCAACTTTTCATAGACTGTGGGAAAGAGAAGGGAAATCTACATGAAAGTACACATTTTCATGGCAAATGAAAAAACCATTCTACACCAAAAATATTGTTCTCAAGTATTCCTCATGTAATCATTGCCTCTATGTGTTTAAATACACCTATTTATTGAATTTAGTGGCTGAAAATGTTTTCATCAAAATGACTCAGCCATAACTATTTTCACTGGAGTTAGCACAGGCTTCATAGTTTCCAATCTAGTGCTATTCTTTGTAATCTTTCTTATTCCTAACTCTGAAATTAAGGCCTTATGTTTTAATAAGTGAAGAAGATACAAGATATACTACTTCTACAATCCAATAAAACTTCTCTTTTTTTAGGCATATTCACACTGGACTGAGTCTTTGTTTACAAAATGGTTAAGGTTTCTAGTTATTAAAAGAGATCAAATATATACTGAACTCCACTTTATCCATTACAGAAATCAGCTTCAGTGTTTTGTTATGAAGCTGTAAAACACAGCACCAAGGAGAACCACAGATTCCAAAACTCTGTCAGAGAACCCCTTGGGCACTTCAAGAGAGATTAAATCTACAGATTATTCAGGACAAAATAACTTGGCATGCTTTTTTGGCACCAGAAAAAAAAATACCACCATTTCTAAGACCTCAGTTTCAGTTTGCTCCTGATTTCCCAAACATCTCAAATTCTCACTGCTGGAATTCCTCACGGCCGAATTCCTTCCAGTTTTTGTTGAAGAGCCTTCTTTGCAGAAATATCACAAAAGTGGGTATTTTCTAAACCCTCATCTTAACTATCTAATCCCTGCATTTAAGCCTTCATCTTCATTTCAATCATAACTGAAGGCTCCAAGCCTGATTTAGAGAAGTCAGGGGATACAATCCCTTGGTTTAAAATAAGTAGACAGAATAGCAGCAATACTGTACTCTAACATTCTGAAAAGGAGTTTCATTCTCTGCAAATGTATCCTGTCTACTGAGACAGGAATGGGAAAAAAAACCCTACCTGAGAACCCCTTCCATCTGTCTAGGAAGGGCAATGCAGACTAGCACAGACTTTTTCACTCACTCAGGAGTAAGATTCATGATCAGGGTTGTCGTTTCATGCTGACCTGCTGAAACAGCCTATAAAATATCCTGTCCAGCAGGTATAGCCTCAAAACCTGTTTTCAAACAGAACTGCCCCAAAAAATTGAACATCTGTAATTCACTGTGGCATCAACACTGCATAATCTCAAGCATTTAAAATGACTGCTGCAGTTTCAGAGCAATATAAATTGAGACTTCAACCAAAATACATTATCTCAGTCACCTGTTTATACCACTCCCTCACGTCCATATTAACTTTCCCTTTTTCTCATTATTAGTTTCAGTTGGCAAAGTTACCTCATCTGACACCTTTTGCACTAACATGTACACTCCAACACTCACAGCGGAGGGGTATGAAAAGGGAAGCTGATCCCTTTAAGCAACAGTACAGATTATTTAGGCCACTACAGCCTCTGTTCCTCACTGGCTGTTATCAGTGGCAATTATCCATAATGGTATTTGCAACGTTGCAGTGGAAGAAACACTAGCACTAATCTGTGCTTGCATTCAAGTCAAAGCGTGAACTTAATATATTGGCACCCACTGATGGTGCAGCAGGCAAAAACTCAGAGACTGTAAATCTTAATTTCACTTTGAAATTTCCTGACACAAGAACTGTACTTCCAGGTACTTATGTACTCTTTTGCTTGTCAAAAATGTGGAAAGAAATTAAAAAAAAAAAAAAAAGCAGTGCTAAAAAGAAATGGGAACTTTCCTACATGGAAAGTATTGCCTTTCCTTCAGAAAAGCCAACTATTCAACCTTTTCGAAATTTGGTAAGAGAAAACCAAATAATTTTGGCCAAAGCCGCACAGAAATAGTTTGGGGGTTTCCCACAAAAAGCCCTGCAAGTTTCTAAGAAATGTAGATACTATCTGGAAGTACACTCAAAAATACTTTTTCCCTTTCAAATAAAGAATCAGAGAGAAAGGTCATTTTGGGTAATCTCCTCCTCCTTATTTCATCAATTATGTCACTGAATCTAATTTCATCAGAAGGAAGTCTCTCATCAACTACTATATTTTTTTTAAAAGTTAAACAACTTTTAGGCTTGCATGGGAAAAAAAACCCAGCCATCTTTATTTGTGTCTGTTGTAGTGGGAACCTCTGAGAAACAAAACAAGCCGGCATCACTGTCAAGTGTTATTTCACATAAATCTAAATGCTGATAATAAATTCTGACAATACTGAACTGTTCAGTTCAATCTCAGATGAAGCTAAAACCAGTCAGTGCTGCTGAAGAGAAAGATGGTGACAAATTTCAAGTATCAAAATACCTTACACTGACCAAGTGGATTTATAAGCCTGAAAGCATCTGACCTCAATTTGAAGAACTTTGGAAAATTTTACTGTTGATTTGTTCAGAAATATTTGAGGAAACAGGAATAAAATGCATAACAAGCCATGATCTATGCATAAGAACATATCTAAACAGCTGAATATATAAATAAAGGGGTTTTTATAATCCAAGAAAAATAGTAGCATATTTGACCAAAAAAAAAATTTTTTTTTCACTTAATTTTTCTCCATATCCCTAACAGCTTTAAAATTCACACAGGAGTATAAGACTTATTTTCAGAGAAATATGGAGAAGGACAAAGAGAAAGATGGAGAAAAAAATAAAACCAGAGAGAAAAAAAAACAGACTTCACATACACTCTTAAATAAATTTCCATGCAGAAAAAAAAAAAAAAAGTGAACTAAAATTTCAGGAAGAGAGCACTTAGAATTTATTGTTGCACTTCCCAATACCACAGATATAGGCAAAATCATCAAATGTAAATGAGTTCATTTAAGTCTCATATTCCTGATACTTTTCCAATGAACACTTCAGACTCATTTTGAAAAACACACCCAAGACAGATTTTCTTCTGGTGTTTGCCTGAATGGCACTCTTGCCTCTGCATAAGAATGCTGCACTGTTTCCAGATCTATTCCAACACTTTTCCTAGAGTTTCATTTTGAACTGAAGAAAATGAGAGTTCTCAAGATGCACCCTTTTAGAAAACTGAGTCACATGAGGTCACAATGATTTGGCTTTGAGGGCTACATAAAACATTGCAGTTGGCACAGATGTATCATCAACAGCTTGGTAGTGATTTTGAACGAAATGTGTATGCTTGGAAGCCTGCTGAAAGACGAACATGAGATGTAGATTTTCACTTCTCAATTCTGTTCTTCATGCTGGCAAAGCACCTGCATGTTGCAAGAAAATGCCAAACTCTGTTTGGATGCAAGAGTTTACTCCCTCCCTCATTTGTACCCACTTTCATGGCATTCTCATGTAGGCTTTCTTCTCTGTTTATTCTCAGCTTAGTGGTGTGACAGCCTCTGGTGTTCCACCCCAACAGTAAATCCTATTTTCAAAGTGCCTTCTCAAGAACCACACTGTAAGATTCATGTGTCTGTCTTCACCAGAAACCATTTTAAGGATTAGCTGGCAAACCTGGGGTTCAGAAATTTCTGCCAGTACCAGGAATATACCACAACTCCTCTAAGTAATTATGAGAAACTTCCAGCTCCCACCTTGTCACAGCTGGGTATGAAGAACTGAACTGAAAGTATCGATGTGTCTCTGTGGAAGCAATTCATGCAGAAAGCAAGCGGGATGAGGCACTATTCTTCCCCAGATTTACCCTATGATAAATTCACTGACTTGAATGGAGTCACCCTGGAGTAGAATTAATATAATACAGTGATAAATCAGGCCCATTGATGCACTGACAGTGGCCCTGTAGGACCTTCTCGAGCAGCCAGCCTACTGAACATTGCTCACAGCATTGTCTTCCCAAGCACTGTGCCATGCCATTTCCACAGACAAATTGTTTCCTGACACAGCAGAGACAGATCTCCATGCTTCCTGCTTAGCTAATGCATTATAACCACATTGTTTTGCACTGGTTGCCCTCTAATTTGTGTGCAAAAGGATTTCTGAGTCAAACCAAGAGCCCTCAGCTGTGGCAAATCCATGTGGAGTTTTGACTCCTAAAGCATCCAAAGATCACAGAAGTTACAGATGCAAAATGTACCTCCCTAACTACTTTTATGATTTGATTATTTGAAAAGCCAGGAGAGAAAAGATGGATCAGAATACTGGAGCCAAGAATGCTTTCTAAGGAGGCAGTGATAGCCAAACAGCTAGTCTTGAAATCCAAGGTAGAAAAGGATGCCCTGAGGAAATATTTATACATCTCTTGGCCTATTTTGGACCATTCAAAAATTTTCTGGTTTTTGTTTGCTGTCAGATATTAAACCCAAGAGGCAGCTTTAGACAGTGAAAAATTATGGCTGGTCATAATTGCTTGGTAATTAGCAGCTCTCAGCGGCAGCAAGCCAAATAATAAATGTTTCTTCCAAGTATATCTAGTCATTGTTTTGATGACACCTTTCCAACTCAAGGCTTCTCATTTCTAGCCAATGTCAAAAATGCCACAGGGGTGGGGCAATGTGAAATGAAAATCAGACTCCTCTTTGGAAAGCAGATAGGAGGAAAAATACCTTAAGAAAAGAAAGTCCAAAAACCAGGACAGTTCCAGCCTTCTTTCAACAACTCCAGGAGACCCTTGATGGTGGAAACATTCTGGTTTCCTCCCGCAGATCCAAAATGTCAGTAGATTATGTGGTGTTCCAGGCAAAGCTAAAATGACAAAAATCAAAATTTATGTTCAACAGACTTACTTCATGCCTACCCTGAAAAGTTCTGTCAATGTTTAGAGGAGAGAAGGAAGGCAATCTGTGAAGGAAGACAAAACACAGGCCACCATCTCTACAAACTGCTTCACCACTGTAAGCAGAAGACAAAAAATCTGGGGATATTCTTCTCGCCTCAGTCTCCCATCTAGTCAATAGATACAGACACTGTTATGGACAGAGTCCATTTGACATTTTACACATCTGCTGTAGAATAAGTAGAGCTGGTACCCACAGTCCATTGACTACATTGGTTTCATATCCACAAATCATAAGAGGATGCTCGACGACTACCATAACTGCAGACATTTGCATTTCAGATGCCTTTACATTTACTTAGAAAAGTTCACCCTCTTTCTCTAATCACAAAGGCCAATTGCTCTTGTAGGCCTAAATGAAGAAGTCTCCTTCAGAAAAGAGTTACTGGCATCGAGGAAAAATGTGGCTGGTTGTGCACAATCTTCAGGAAACAGTCAGGGATGTCAGAGACAGAGAACTATTAGTCAAAAACTTGCAAGTTGCTCTGTCCCAAAAGGCAGAAAAGTAGATTCAATTCTAAAACAAAGGTTCCAACATATCTGCAGCTGTTATCTTCCAGACATCTGTCCCACCTTTTCTGACAGGAGTATATATTGAGTGTGTTCACAGTCCAGAATGCCAACTGCATCCTGGGCTTCTTCCAAAGCAGCAAGTCCAGCAGGCCAAGGGAGGGGATTCTGCCCCTCTACTCTGCTCTCATGAGACCACACCTGCAGTGCTGCCTCCAGCCCTGGGGTCCCAGCACAAGAAAGACATGGATCTGTTGGAGTGAGTCCAGAGGAGGGCCACAAAGATGATCAGAGGACTGGAGCACTTCTCCTCAGTAAAAAGGCTGGAAGAGCTGGGGTTGTTCAACCTGAGAAGGGAAGGCTCTGGGAAGACCTCATTGCAGTCTTCTAGTACTTAAATGGGGCTTATAAAAAAGAGGCAGAATGACTTTTTAAATGGGCCAATAGTGATAGGACAAGAGGCAACAAGGGTTTCAAACTAAAAGAGGAGAGATTTAGATTAGATGTTAGAAAAAAATTCTTTCCTCTGAGAGTGGTGAGACACAGAACAGGTTTCCCCGAGAAGCTGTGGGTGCCCCACAGGTGTTCAGTGCCATGTTGGATGGGGCCCTGAGCCTTTCTATGATTCTATTACCTCCCTTCCCTCTCTACTTTTGCTATGGAAAGACATTTGGTCTGATTTTGAATCAGCTGGCAAATAACCAGGGTTCGGTCCAGATGTGCCTCACTCCTCAGGGCTAGAAAACCTCATAAAGAGAATGGGGAATATAGTTCAGGAATTGAGGGAGTTTAGGCATGTTTAGGCATTTCCAGACTCCAGAGCCACTCTTCTAGAGCTCTCACAAGCTGAACAGGGTGTTTTGAAGGTTCCACTCATCTTGTATACACTGCCATTTGTTTGTATAACAAAGCAATCTCCACCAACCAAGAAAGACAGAAGGCCAGGGGAAAAAGAAAGCACAGATTAATTTGATATCCCAAGTATTTACTTTAGACTTCAGTGCTAGTGATGTTCTCTATGTGAATAAAATAAACTAGCACATTGACAAATTATCCGAGCTTGAAGGAATAACAAGAGTTGAAATTATTGTAATTACACAATATTCACAGAAATGCCAAACTGAAATTCTCTGAACTGTAACTGAGACCTGAGGGTCAGGTTCTGGCCCAGGAAACACATGAGAAAGCTCAACCAAATAAGTGAAGTAGCACTAACAGTAATCCAGTGCAGGACTGTGTGGGCTGTCTCTTCCCTGGGGAAATTTTCCCACCATTTAGGCTCTGAGTCTTTGACTTCAGCATTAAAAGTACTGTCTTCTTGTAAGCTCAGTCATTAAACCTTTCTTGCTCCTCTGCTGTTTACTTTCTTGAAGAAACAGCTGACCCTCAGCTATGAGAACACAGCATCCTGGACAGCCTGACCTGCCCTCACTGAACTCCCTGGCTTCTCCATACAGAGACAGGTGCCTTCAACACCAAGGGATGCTCTGCTGTAAACAACCACAGTCCTCCTGAGGTCACTTACAAGAGAAACAACTCACATTTCATTCTTCAGATCTAGGTCCACAGTTTAAACTCAGTTCTACTTTAACAGCAGATACAGTAGAGAGGAGGAGAAGTAGAATCCCCCTAAATCTAAATAACATTATATTTGCTCAGCTTAAAGGCACAACATAACCCTTTAGACATAATATCCTTTGGTTGCCACAATTCCCAATGCCTTAGGGAGGCTCTCTCGGATAGCCTTCAGTCCAGGATAATCAATAGGCACTTCACACAGTCCTCTGCTTGCCCTGAGCCTGCTGCTACAATTGGGCCACTGGACTGTTCTGACTTTACACACCTTCTGCACATCACCAGCATGATGGAGACAGAGTTGTTTCACCTACTTCCCATTTCCATCTGACACAAACCTAGTGCAGATTATAACTGCTTTTCATATGTTAAATGTTGGCAGAGAACTTACCTTGTGATCTTCCAAAAAAGGCTTTTATTACCAAGCTTCACATTGGGTGCTAAATTCTGATTCTTTAACACTTTTCATATAACTTACCTTCATTAGTTAAATCAATGCTGATGATATCCCATAGACTTGCAGGGGGTTGCACCTTCTTATGCATGACCCTGAAAGCCTCTTTAATGGGATGTCATGGAGTATATTTTGGCAAGCCACTGAAAACAAGTTTATTTTGCTTGCAAGATCACATAGTCAGCTCAGCAGTGCTGAAATGTGGCAATGAAATCCTCTCATCGCGTAGAGATGATGATCAGCAATACTACCAACAGATAGGAAAAACTAACCGAGTCGTCCTAGTCACTGGATCTTACTTGCATTTAAGGCTGACACATACATAGCAATTTGCCTCTGTTCTACAGCAGCTGCAAACTATTAACTATGACAATGAAGTTGATTTTTAAACCAACAAATATGACGGCTATTATGAAAGTTTTACCACTGTCACATGGTGTGCAGTCTTTAAATTCATCCCTTGCTGTGTGGCTGAACTTTTATTGAATTTTTTTTTAAACTAAAAGAAGGTCATGCGAGGACAGAAAACCTCTTTGTCAATCAGACTGTGCAGTGCACAAAACACTTCCAGAACTCTCATAAAAGCCAAGACCAGAACACTGTACTTAAAGCACAGTGTTGCAGAGATACCACAACTGTATTTGACAGATAAAAAGATACTCCCCCTCATTCTCCATTGATTCTTTCCGCCTCCAAAATGCCATCATCTTTGCTGGGTTCCCAGAAAACATAGCACTGAATGATCTATTTGCCAACTGAGGGAGTTTGCAACATAAGAAACCTTCAAAATTATACCCATGGTCCAAGGCACACACCTTTGCTATAATGCACTGATATAACAAACCAAATGAAAACCATCTTCCAATCCAAGAGTTACATAGAGAAGAAAAAGAAGGATTTTAGTTACTTTTGACAGCATGGGATGCATTTGAGGAATATTAACAGTGGGATATCACACAAAATATCTCTCATCATACACAATTAAATTGTGGCCAAATAACTGTAAAAATCAAGATGTAACCTAAAGATAATGTTCTATTTTTTCTCCTCCAGGCCCAGTGACACAAGACAAAAAATTTTTGAATTCTAGAAGCACTTATAATTATTCAGCTGAAGAACTGATTCCTCCTGGTTTCTATTTCCATTCATCTTCTTTCTCACCTCATCATATGAGCTACCCTTCTCCTTCAAAAGAACTGTGCAGAAACCCACAGGCAGAGCAGGGGGTGAGCCTCACTATTTTACATAACAAAATCATATGCATCAAAACACACACACACACACACACACACACAACTTCCCAAATGTCTGAGGTTAGTTATCCTTCATGTCCTGACAAGTTACACCCACCTTTCCCAGAGGAACGAACTCACTCCATAACAAATTCCAGATTTCTGTTAAAGCAGCAAATAAAGTAGGACCACCTACTACCCAGTCCTGCAAGCACTTACTGGTAGACATCCCTGCATGCCTACTGCCATGCACAGCCTCAGAGTTTCAGCTGGTCTGTCCATGATACAAAGTGCCGTATCTCCGGCAAATATTTCCAGAGTTATGCTCGATTGCTAGGTCAAAATCAGCTCAATTCTGTAACCCCTGTTTACAGTCAGCCTCCAGCACTGGCTTATGTTAGAATAATTTATAAGAATGAAACACAAGTTTGGATTTCAGGATAAGGCCCCCAGTCAACATGTGGGAGCATTTATGACTCTGTGAGACCTACGTTAAAAAATAACTTAAAAACAGACAGCATTTCCCTATGAGTGTCCAGTTTTCCCATGTTCCAGTTTGCTCTTTCAAGAAGACTGGTAGGCTGAGATATTGGTCACTATGTGAAAATGACAACATTCAATTAAAACAATAGCAATTTTCAAGTGACGCTTTTTTTCAATAGATGTATGACATTCCTAGACATTCTATTAATTAGCAGGCCCCAGGCAACACATTTGGAAAAACAGAACAATCTGGCCTTTGATTTTTATGCAGGCCTTACCCAAGATCACACAGAGGTAGCCTGGCTGCTGATAGATCCCCCACACAGAGCACACATCCCCAGCAAACAGCTGTGCTAAGAACTGCATGTAAACCACTTTGAAGAATTCTCAATCTGCAGAGAAAGAAAGAATTATTTATTCATTAATAAAAAACTGGTGGTGTTGGACTGGACAATCAGAATTTGCTAGATGGACTCTACTAATCAGTCCCAAATTTGTTTCTGCATCCTTTTTCCAGTTACCTGTTTCAACTTCACTTTAAAAGCCATCCTGGATGAAAAACATATCCTGAATGTTTCCTGTATTTTAGGACCAGGAATTCAAACAAGCCCATTACTTTCAAAGTATGGAGGCTATTAATATCCTGATGAGCATCTGAAATTAGCAGCATCTCGTGTTCTACACCTACGTGATGGTTATCTAGGAAACTGGCATCCTTGTTACACCTTTTCTGAGTATCTGTAGTTATAATCCATCAGTACACTGGATGAAAAACACTATCTTAACAGATGTAGTAAGATGCCAGCTGAAACACTCTAGCTTTTGATACTCCCACCTGCATTAATAATTTGTGGTTGCATTGGATAAAGATCTGTGAGTTCCTTCACCTTTAGGAATTTATTAAGGTAATCAAAACTTTGGAATTTTTCTTACTAGCTGTATTATTCATTTCATCTGTAGACAATAATGGTCCTCTTACATTAAGGACAATTAGGGCCTTAGATGAGCTTTCCACATTTTTCAGTTATGTAGTTGTAATTAAAACAAAATCCAAAGGGAAAAGGGGAGCAGTATTTGATCTTGAAAGAAACCAGACTGTCTGGAGGATATATATTTTGAAGATTTTATTGGTAGCCCTCAGAGAAAGGCAGCTATAACCTAAGTTTGAAGGCTAGCAAGGGCTATGTGGGTTTGTGTGGGAGGGGGTTAAGTCTAATTTGTAAATGGTGAGTTATTAGCCCTGACATTTGAGAATAGACACTGCATTGTGTTGATGATGAGAGCAACCCTCGTTTTCTTGTTAATGGCAGTGATTCATTCTTTCCCACTCCACTATTGTTCCCATTTACCTGGCAAAGCGAATTACTTGTTATGTGTTTCCAATTGCTGATTTCTGGAGAGACTGTTCAGATGAACAAAAGCACAGGAGAAGAAATGCACCAAACAGGCAGAGTTCTGGGAATAGCACTAGTGGACCTCTGGAAGGCTGTGTGGCCTTTCCCCCCCCCCCTACTCCTCTTTGCACCCAAGAAAACCCTGGCTCTTTTCTGCTTTACTCAGAGGTTGCTGACTCCCTTCCTTTAAACTAAGGATTATTCCCATAAATTCATGCTTTCAAAATCATTTAAAATATCTGAAGAGGTATAAAAGATTTGGAAGCTTTACATTACTTTAAACCTATGTGTAGTCATACATTTGGTAACAGCAACCAGCCTTGAATTTTCCACTACAGCCTTACCCAGCTGCACAAAAGCAGCTATGTCCACAACTGGCCTCCTATACCACATGAAACCACCCAGAAATCCCACAAGGGGTCTCAGCCAATTACCCTCACAGAAGTCCATATATTAAGGGGTTTTTTAAATTGTCTGAAAGCCATGGAATATCAGGACAATGACCAGGAGTAAGTAAATCAAGACTGAAGCCTCCACACAGAGCTGTCTCTCCAACAGTGTGTTTTGTAACATGCCTGGCTACCGCACTCAGATTCTCTGTTTGTCACTTGGGGAACTGCAAACCCAACACTTCTGAGGCTGCCTCCCCTCCTCCCCAGCAGACCGTGACACTGGTAGATGGGCCTGATCCCTTGCTAAAGTTGAAGAGCTGCATTGACGTCAGTGATGATACTGCTCTTTCTTGCAATCTGGCCCTCCCACTTTTACAATTGACCCCGAGGGGACGATATGAAACACAAAGCTTGGAAAACTACAGAACTATGACTTGGGAACAGCCCATGGCACAGATTAGGGGACAGTAGCCATAAAGAGTTTGAATCCAGATGTGAAATTCCCCAAAGCCATGACTATTCAATCCCTGTCTCATATGTGAGGCAAACAAGCTAAATTAACTATTGGGTCAACCTTCCCCATAAGACACTGCTCACTGTGAGCAACTCCACAAGAAGACCTTTGGGAGCTGTTTACTTTCAGGACACGCAAACAGCTCTATGTCTGTGAAAAGGCTGAAGCATATTCCACCCTTGGTGAGGCCAGCCAGGACCACTGCAGCAGGCAGGGCACGCCAGCCGACTGACACACTGGGGACTGCCCTGTGCAAATACTTCTTGTGCCCAGGGAGCACAGAAACCACAGCTGCAGCTTTGCCAGCGGGGTAGAAGGTGTCACATCCAGAGGCAGCAGTGGGCACTCAGCTGACCTCAAGCAAACAAAGCCTAAGTGGAATGTGGTATCCTCAATTCCATCTTGGGTTTCAATTGACTAAGTGAAGAGATTCATGAAATTCTTATCGAGTCCCCAAGCCACTACGTGCCTAATGCATAGAGCTACTCAAGCTCTCTCAAGCTGCCTCAGCCAGCCATAAAGGTAGCTGGGCTTTGGCCATGCAGAATTCCCACAGATTTCAATGGGAATTTCAGTGTTCCAGTCTGGACTCCAAGAATGCAGTGCTGGACCCAGAGCTCTGACGGCTGGAGCCGTATTCAATATCAGTGTCTGGCAACACCCATTTGTAAAACAGTGACTCATTCACAGGCACAGCTTTAGAGGGACAGACAGGATGACTTTAATCATACATTTCCATTTCGTTAACAAAGCTCAGTAAAACCAGATGATCAGCCTGGATGATAATAGTTAGTATTAATCTAATGATTGCAGTGATACTGCCACAGTTAGAAATAGTTTTATATCCAACAGAATGCATTGTTTTCATTTGCTTCCAGAACATAGCAACTAATGGACTCTTGAGGCTAAGGACAAAATAATTTTTTTAACACCCATGAATTTTATTTAGGAATAAGTTTTTTTCTGAAAATCAGAGGCATGGAAATAAATTACAGAAAGTAATTTGAAAGAGTACATCTTCCAAAGTACCTAAGTGACTCAGGAGTCTGTGACACCAGATAAATAAGCTGTCATTAGCACTCAGTCATTGTAAACAAGGGAGCAAGCAGTTTGTGTAATGGACTGTATAGGGAGGGACATTTAATTCAGGCAATTACTGCAAGGTGCTCATTTGTGCACAGTCCTTTCCATGCACCAGTAGAGTTTCCACTCAAATATACAGTGTTAAGTCTTTCCCTCTAGCACTAGCATACATCAATCCTCAGATCTGACAAAAAGCATCTGAAAGCAGATTGTTAAAGATGAAGTTTGGCACTGAATTTTTACTCAAGATTTCTTTAAAAAGAATGGGCAGCCTTTAGGGCACCATTTTTTAAGATAACCATATCTGGCTAACCCTTCTAACACATCCAGGATGCAATTCCATGGCAGATTTGCAAACAGATGCAATTCCATCTGCAGGTGTTCCGAGATGCCCAGATAGAAGCTACCTCTGGTCCTAAAGTCATGTAACTGCAACCCTCTAATGCTGATCCCCAGCTAACACACTCTGCTCCCCAGCAGAACTTATTTGTTCAGGCTCAGCCACATGCTAATGATGGCTACACAGCTTCCCATTTCCAGGCAGCTTTCATCCAGCCAGCTTGGAGCGTGGACAGAGTGAGTTCATATCTGCCTGCCAAACCCTGAATAGACATACCTTCAGTGACTCAAACAGTTAGAAGTAGAAATGCAGGATGAATCTTGTGCAATATTCTCACTGTTCAGTAAAGGCTGGCCTTGCTCACTAGTTTGAAAAGCCTGCCAGAGTATGGTAGTTTCCTTTGCTTTCTGGATTGATATGACTATTCCTTACCTGGTGTATCAAAACACTTTCTGGTTGACACCTTCCCAACTTCACAGTAAGTCCACTCCACTAAGACTGAGTGTTCTCCTTCAGGATTCACCTCCTCAAGAAAATCTAAAACCAACACGTGCTCTACCAAACTCCTTTCATTAATTTAATTTCCCATATTCTGTAAGATGACAGGTCCCTAGGGAATACCAGCACCTCACAAGGTATTACTAAGTGGATGAGACAGACATATTTAAATTCAACATTGCAGTCTGAAAGCCCTCTGGTTAAGATCTTGGCAATTAGGCAACACATGAGCTTTCCTACAATAGAACCCATCTTAGAAATGAGATAAACATCAAATACTTTGATAGAATTAAATTTCCTCAAGGCACACAAATCTTATTGCTTTATCTTTCTATAGTAAAATGTATAAGTAAGAAATAAAAACTGGCTTGCTTCTGAATCTTGTCCACTTTCACCTACAGCTCCAGCCTGCTGTGCAGTTCCACCACATCTGTTACCTTTCCAGATCTCAGACTACTTTTCCCTCTCCACTTTCATAGCAAAACACCTAACAGTAAGTTTGTCTGCCACCTCTAGCCAGTATTTACCTGGGTTAATGCATTAAGTGGAAACTACGTGCTTGAAGATCTGCAACACTTCTGATCTCAGCTGGCATCAGGAGTTAAATATAAGACAGAAAATTCATACAAGTGAATTCTCTCTGCCCTTCCAAACATGTTTTCTGCTTTCTTCTGTTTTCTTCTCCACCGTCACAACAGAATATCATCACAGTTACATTCTGTGACATAAACCAAAAAACTTATTTAACATTTCAACAACAATCCATCCAATTTTCTTGTTTGATGTATGATTCATTTTCTAAGTAATCCTAGTAATCAGACATTGGTTTTTTTAGTAGTATATTTGTCCAGACTCATTACTGTCCACACAAGTATCTGTAGTTCATTTATTATTTATATTTTTAAATCATAGGGATAATTTCTCCGGGCTTATACAACACTTCTAGTTGGGCAACACCAACCTGTCAACACCTTCTTCTCCTTTTCACAGAAATTCCTGCATCATGACTGCAGCATCCATACATATTCCAACTTTTGCATAACCTTGTCCACTAAATCTCTAGTATTCACTTAAATTTGCAGTTGTAATTTCCAATTTGCTTTAAACAAAGTCTGTAGCAGTCCATTCAATTCAGTAAAATCTTTCTAGCCTTTAGGACTAGCAATGGTGTTAAGATATTGTGATTTTCATGCTTTGCTTAATGCATTTTCTCCTACATCTCTTGATTTCAGTCAGTTTCTGCTAATACTTTCCTACCAGCCTGGGCAGCAAGGTGGTGGCAGGTCTTACTGCAACAGCATAAAAATATCACTCATTCAGTCTCATGTTGTGACAATAAACTAACAAGTGGGAAAATTTAGGTGTGCAAATTCTTTGAATACATTTTATACCTACTTATTCTTCACATTCTCTGAGAAAGACATCTAGGAACCCTAATCAGAAAATGTGCAAGAGATATAAAGACAAAACACCCCAAACTGTTAATATCCTACAAATATGTGCTTATGGGTTGGAGATAAAAGCAATACTGCCTTCTTCTTTTACTGTCCTATTTAGCTCTTTCCTTTCTCTTGCCTCAGTCAATACTAAAAGACCTGAGGAGATGAAAACATGATGTCTGTGACACTCTCATGCCTGGTCCAGGTGCAATACACACTGATCTCCTGCATGTAAGCAAGTCTTCCTCTATTGCACAGGAGAAACCATCTAGTCTGTGGCTTCTCTGCCAAAGGAACTTTCTCTTAACTCAGCTCCTGGCTTGTGAGCAATGATGTCACTCAGCATTTGTGATCACGGACTGCTGTATGCAGCCCGTTGTTTATGTGCAGCGCTGTAAGGTGGGTAGCACACACTGCCTCTCACTTACTTTCATAAGCTGAAACTAATTAATGTCATTTTGCATGCCAAGGATAAGAGGACAGCTGGAAACCATCAAGGGGAAACGCAAGCAGTACATGAGCTGTTTCTTCAGTCAGCTGTTTCACTGCCCAAGGCACACACATGCACTCACAGCTTCCTCTCTCAGGTCCAGTCCTGCTTTGCTCTGTCACTCAGAAGTCAATACAAGTATCCCAGCTTTACAGTGGTATAACAGAGAACAGGCTTGGGCCCAAATATCCTACTGGTACTTCAAACATTCCCATTCTATCAAAACTTGATACTTAAAGCCTTCTGGGGACATGGAAAATCAGGATAAATTAGCAATTAATACTACATAATTGCCTCAGACTATGCTCAGAAATCTCTTCCAACTCACAATTAAAAGTTCACACACTCAAGCCACAAGTCTCAGGCTACATACTTCATCAAAAGGCATATCTTTGTCATATCTCCTGCAGGCCAAACACAGGGTTTGTCCTAACCATGAGGAATAGAAGAAGAGAATTGAGGTTCCCTGCAAATGCCATCTTACTGATCTTCATTACTTAGGCCTGGGAACAGTTATCCAGAATGCTTCAGCTGATCTCAGTTTCTGGGTTAGTTCTCCCTCACTTAACCCTGAACCTTTCACACACACATGAAGATAAACACCCAAAGTTCTACATGCTAAGACTAAGCAAACAGATTTTGTGCCAGGTGGCATAGGCCAATAACCTGCAAAGGCCCACACCCACACAGAATTACACAATGGACCACACGTAATTTGGAGTATGCCATTTGCCTATCGCTAAGAATTATCAAGCACCAGTCATTTCCAGAAACTGTTTGCTGGTCTCAACGGATCAGTTACACTGCATTTATTTTTGCTCCAAGCAATACCTTTTATGCCAGTCATTCATACCAATTTGGGAGTTCACTCAGATCCATCACTAACCCTTTTCCAGGTCCTCAAGCTCAATAACATTTAATTCACAAAGTGGAATTTCTCTGGCTCTTCTCTGCAATCCTAATTTCAACTTTATCCTGATGAG
The DNA here is from genome assembly GCA_013400975.1 of Atrichornis clamosus. Lineage (NCBI taxonomy): Eukaryota > Metazoa > Chordata > Aves > Passeriformes > Menuridae > Atrichornis > Atrichornis clamosus. The sequence goes on from WBMZ01005587.1 coordinate 183,042, forward strand.
CTGCCAGAGACAGAGTCTACTCCACAGGGATCCCAAATTCTACAGCCTGCTGCAGCCCAACACTACATGACAGCAAATCTTTCAAAAGAAAAAAAAGACTCCATAAAACATCACTGGAACTCTAACACTACAAAATGTGAATTCATACGTCAGTTGTAACACGTTCAAGCCCCAAGACTCGGCCAATGCACAGACCTCCCCAAAGGCTGAGCATGAGGTACCTCACTGGTGTCTTGGGACTCAGCTTCAATCCACTGGATGGCAAGTGGGTTGAGTCCAGGAAGACCAGCACTCCAGGCAAAAGCAACACAAGAACTTTTCTCCTTGCACAGTAAACAATACACCATTTAATTGACAGCCTCAGTGATTCTTTCAGAACAAATACAAAGAATAGAAGTGGATTTCCAGGAAGTAGCTCCTGATCTCATCCAGAATACTAAATTACAAGGTATTTTGTAGATTTTCAACTGACATCAGAAAGGCCCAGCTAACAATCCAATTAATCTCAAAACAATAACAGCCCTTAATCTAACATATATCAGCAAATTCCTGTTTCTCTCTTTTCTAACAAAAATAACAACACTGTAGTTGCCAGTGCATTAATAAGATCCTATTTCTGCTCCAGAGACTGAATTGAACCTTTGTTCTTCACAGCAAAGGATTAAGAAGGTTGCTATTTTGGTAATGAGATGTGGAGAGGTACTTACTTTGCAGCTGAGATCCAGGCTGGATGCCTGAGAAAGGAATAAACTGTGTTACCTCAGATGAACTTTATTTGTATAACCAGTACATCAAACTCTGTTAGCGTGATGCATATCATTAGCAATAAAGCGAGACTATTCATGAATAATTACAATTTGATAGAGTGTTTAAGCTCATTTACAAAATATGCCTTACGTTGTAGATAAAGTAATGAATGTAGATTTTAAGATAGCAACACGCACACACATAAGAAATTACAAAAAGAAAAACTACTTACTTTTTAGGTAGCTTATTGGTCAGGTGGGGTTTTTTTCACACAATATCTAATTTTTTTCCAGATATCTCACCTCTTTAACAGGCACGTCATGGAGAAACACTGTCATAAAATGACACAAGAATAAAAAAAGTGTCAGAAAAACAGCACATGGATGGGGACAAATAGAACACCGAAAAGAAGATCAAATCATACAACACAGATCCAAGTGCTGAGGCACCAACTCAGTGCCCAAAATGATTGAGAAAACTGTTTGTGAGGCTGGAAAAGGAAGCAGTGACCTGTGAAAATGAAACCAACTTCATGAAAACATTAGTCATATAAAAAATATGTTGTTTACAGTTATCATAACAACATTTTCATTAAACAAACATGTTTGGTATATAAAGTTATTGCAAGTAAAACATTTCCAAAGGACTAGGGTAGGTAAGGTAGTGTGGTTAGAACCTGGCACCACTTCATAATTACATGGGGATCAACTTCTTGCACTTAGAAATGGAAATGTTTGGGGCTTACATCAGAGGAGGTCTGAATTTCTAAATGAAAAGTATTTTTGTAACCAAATCTAGGAGCATCTTCAGATATAGCAAATACAAACAGAAGTGAAGGCAAACAGAGTCTCAGCATTTCACTTGCATCCTGCCTATTGGCTGTTGACATGATGAAGTACTTTGAAAATATGACCAAAAAATTAAACTATTTACTAACTCTCATTTCCAGTCCATCAGACCCGTGTATTTCAAACATTTTTTAAAGACCCACCATGATGCAAAACAACCCCAGAAACAGGCATAATGTTAGAATGAAATTGCTCCACTTGTCATTGCTGATATCCTCTGGGAATTATGCATTACATCAGATGAAACTCTCTTATCTCTTCTTCCCTAATGAATAGTAAGAATAGAAAACCAAAATCCACAGGAATTCAGATATGTCTAACAGCATAGGTGACAGATTTCCCAGGAAATCTTATGCAGTCAAGCTTTGTCTGCATGAGTGGTCACATGCATATTACCCCTTCAGTAATTTTTTTGACATAGTCACCAATTCCAACAATATCTGATAAAAGTAGAAACCTCAGAAACAATTAAGTTCTTAACACTATGCAGGGAAATCGTTGGATGGTTGAACAGAATGGTGTTAATAATGGTCCCAATAAATTAAAACTTTTAGCGTGAACATAACCTGCTTTAGAGAATCCACTAGCATTGAGCCATCAGGGATTTCCTGGAAACTGGAGAAGCTCCAACTGGAGCTTGTGCCTTGTTAGAAAACCAGAGAATCCAGTGCCATAGGAAACTACACTTTATTCATTCCAGGCCCAGAGTAACAATTTTTCAAAATGAGCATCAGTAGAAAAGAAATTGTGTTCACAAGTTTACATTTACAGGTAACACTTTAATCAAACTCTGAAGGAATTGGGCTTCATGAGGATGTGACAGGGGAACATTTTTTGGCCAGTAATATGCAAGTAGTCAGAATGTACAAATAAACAGTCCTCACTCTCTGAGTCTACAGAACATGTTGATTTCTTTTGAAATCCTCCAGCAGGCTAACTAAACAAAATATTTATTTACAGCAGAAGAAAGGATGAAGCTCTTCAAGGACTGACATGTGAGTATCAGTATGAAGTTATGACAGGAGGATCTACTCCTTAAAGTTTTCCATTTTTATTCTCTTCAGAAACACCAGTATTAAGAATAATTGCAGATTATAAAGTAACTCCCTCTTTGAACACTTTAAGAATTTTCAGCATGGTTTCATTTACGTATCATAGTGGAAATGCTTTGAAATTCATGTGTTAACTTTCACTAAAAAGTGTTAAGGGCCCCAACACTGAAGCTTGATCTAGAACTGGTAAAATTCTCACAGGTCTCAAAGACAGCTATGCTTATAGAAAAAAAAAAAACATAAGGATCCCATCCATGCAAGACTGGAGACTTAAATTTAATATGCAGATTTTGCATAGACATCCTTAACATTTAGGTATTTAGCCACCAAATGGAAAATCTTTGGGCTGATCCCTAGGGGGAAGAGGCATTGTGGTTGAACAAGATGGTTGAACAAGAAATTCTGGAAGCGGCAGTTTCATTAGGAAAGAGGTTGGCTGCCATATGGTGTGGGGAACATAAATATAAAAAAGTGTCTTCCATGCCTCAGCTGAGTTCTCTCTGATAAGCTGACTATGCCTGCTCCATGCAGCCTGTAGACAGTGAATGGGCTGAATGGACCTCAGGAGGAGGAAGATACACAGCTGGGTGACAGCTTTAATAGTTGGCTTCTGCTTCTAAATGTACAGTCTGAGTTCTGACAGATAAATGGATGGATGAATGGATACACAGATACATAGATACCCATAAATACATTTTTATTTTGCAATGCACTATTCCTAAAATCACCTGAAATGCTCTCTCAGTCTGTGTATAATATGCCTACATACTCAGGCATTTCTATGAAAATAGCCCTTTTTGTTCAAATTATGTATTATCTCAGACTTCTAGACTTCCTAGAAGTGTAAAAAAATGAAACCTTTGCATTTAAATGAAATGGTTTAGTGATCAGTCTCTCTGCAGCATAGTTAGCAGACCCCTCGAGTCTCTCTTTCCCAAACATGTAAGACAATGCCAAAGTCAAAATTTAAAGATTACACCTAGTGTGTCATTCTAGGTATCAGGGAGAGGCCCGGGGCTCCAGCCATCAGCAAGAGGTTATAATAGTTTAAAAGCAAAGAAAATGCAAGTTTTATGCAAGTTATATTTATATGTATAAATAGAATAATCATGGCCTTTCTCTGACTTAGTGACCTTTTACAGAAGCTGCAGAGGCAATGACCTGTGTTCACAGGGACACAGAGGGAGAGGGACAGACCTGGCACTGGGTACTCTGCACTTGCAGTAGTTTGGGAGCACTGGCAGGAGGCATCCTAGGTCCATCTTCCCTTGAATCAACAGGTGTTCAGAGAGCCCAGTCTTGCTGAAAATGAAGCCATGGTTGTCTCCACTTGGGCAAGCACACTTAGAAGTACTTTTTGAAAACGTAGCCTGCAGGGAAATGAGGGTTAGAGCAAAGCTGTCCTCGCTCCCAGGCCTCACACGGAGGCAGCTCTTTGACTGTAGGACTTCTTTTTCCCTCACTTCCCCATGTCCTTTGCAGTGAGGTGGGGCCAGAGGGAGGCATTTTCAGCCTTCAGAGGACCTTTATACTGTATTAAAAATATGGTTTCTTTAATGTTTCCTTTCTCAAAAGTAGTAATATAAACTAACTGAGTGTGCTCTTAGGAGAGCTTTTGGCAAGGGTATAGGACAATCCTGTGCCAAACCTCATCTTTGGCATGAAGAAATAAACAGACTGTGGTTCTGCATAAAGACAAAACTTTTGGAAAGCCTTTAGAATATTTCTCATAATGAAACAGTGGGGGGGGTAGTTTTCTTGAAATTCTGAATACTCTCCAGAATACAAATCCAACCTTTAAATGTTTTGGTCTCTTCAATTATGAACTCAGTTTCTTCACTAAAAAAATTGAAACAATTAAATGATGAATGATGCATATGCTCTGATTTTGAACAATCCTCATTAAGGCTATTTCTATACCATTTCATCTGTCTATAGTAAATAAAAATATTTTGTCAGATAAGAATGAAATTATTCTCATCACTCTAATTTAGAAAGAGAAACTTGAGATTGAAAGATCATGTGCTCTGTCTGTCTAAAGCCACAAAGGACCCACTGCCCAGAATAGCAGTGTCAGATTAGTTTGCTCTAGACTCTGGCTGTTGAACCCTATGATTCTTTATGATGTTCCCAATCAGAGTACCTGAGCAAGGATATAGTCCAAAAAAAAAAAAAAAAAGGGAAAGAAAGGCCTGGTCTTGGATTTTATTTCTGGTTGCTCCCAATAGTTTTCTGTAATAAACCAAATGGCAGTGCAGATTGTATAGAGGATCCAGAAGAAAAGCAATCACAAAGGTTCAGAGGTATTTCAGTAAAAGGGTCCTGACAATGAGATTTCTCATTAATATCACATACAATTGCTGTGCTATAGAACAAATCAACGTCCCATATTTAGCAAATGAGGTTTATCACAGATAGGTCTGTAAGACAGATGAAGATTAAGAATCCAAAAGGCTACTGTGCTTTGCCAATACACACAGAATCATTTTGGACTGCCCAACGTATCATGAGTGTTATTAGAAGTAACTAAATACTTTAAGAACAACTTTGAGAACATTTTAATAGTGTTCCTTTTTGATTTTGGGTGGAAGGGACGCAGTTCTCTTCCTTTTCAGGATTATTTTTTCTAAATACATTTCTAAATCCTACTTAGTCCTGTTTAACTCCAGCCTTGTAAACCCTTTGTGTGTTTCTTTTGCTCTCAAGCCTTTTTAAGCACTTTTGTATCTCTCGTTCCAACAAGGATTTTGCTGTATTTTTCGATTTTGTGCTCTCAGAAATCAAGAATTGCCTACAACTTGAAGAACTTCTCCCATACACATCCAAGTCCACTGCTGCAGGCAACAGAAAAGTTTTGGAATTAATAACCTATGAAAAATGAATGAGGCAATCCTCAACTCACAAAGCTTTAAAGTTCTCTGCTTACTCCAGCAGATATCTCTGTAGTAGATTCATTCATGCCAGATCATCAACATTTCTCTTAAAATAATGACAATAACAAAAAAAATGTTTAAATACAGATGCCAAAGTTCTGATGTCACCATGGGACTGTTCAAGCTGGAGCCAGGACCCTGCTGGAGGTCAATCTAGACCCTGACACCAGGCTATCACTTTGAGAAAAGGGACATACCTCAACTCCACAGCCCTCCATTACAGCTACATAGTTGACATTTTTTCAAGTACATCACTGCAAGAAGCAGTGGTTAAGCCCAAAGTTTCAAGAATTTCACTAAAAAATGTACCAGTATCTGGTTATGTAAAGGCCTTTGGTTAAAGAATACATAAACTCCAAATACCACTGAGGCTTGTGGGTTGAATTTTTGGGGGTTTTGAGTTTAGGAATTTAAGTTGCATCTTACTGTGAGAAAAGAGAAAGCAAAAACAACTGAGAAATGGTACTAGGCCACTAAAAACTCAGAGCCATAAGCTGTGATACCACAATAATAAAGAAAAGGTTCATGTAGGACAGAAGGACAGGCTGTGACTTCATTTCCACTAATTATCACAAAGCTGTTTGCTGCATTTTTATAAATGCTTTCCTCTCTTCACACTTAGTACACTTTGTTGCAGTGTGGCTCCCCTTCAGTATTTAGACCCCAGGTTGATAGTTGACCAATGAAAGCTCTGATGTATGTCCAAGTGCTTCCCATCAGAATGTAGTACTTCTCATGCAAGAAGGTGAGAAGATTTTCTTTAAAAAAGCGCCTCCTTATTTTCATCTTAACTCACCGCAGTGTCTGTAGACACGATGTTACCATACAGAATAGGGCAAGATGGGGGTTTTTAGGTTTAAGATGCATATGGCAACATTTTAGGCTGTAAGTGATTCAGAGGCATTACTGGAGAGGTATTTCCTGTAAGTAGCACTATAAAAAAGTGGTTCTTTAAAAGGGATTAACAAAACAACAGACCTACTGGGAGGTGTAACTTGAAGATGGCATGAAGTCAAGAGCACAAGACAGCTGTGTAGTACATTAAGAAGCAGGGCTCTGAGGATCAAGCTGGATTTATACAATAAAACCAGAGAAGAGGTTCAGTTGTGAAGAACTTCTCCTGCATGAGTGAGAAAGCTCAAGGCAATATTTTCAGCTGAGTAAGCACTACATGATGAAGACGAATTCCAAGGCCTGATCCAAGTTAATGAAATAGGTTTTACTGACCAGGCTCCCCAGCACACGATGAAGAGCCCAAGCCCTCCAGTGAATTCTGATCCCAGCAGAGTCAGGTAAACCCTGTCAATAGAAGTGCTGGTGGTGTTCAACTGAAGCTGCTGAAACTGTTCTTTCACAAATGCTTGTTAGGCAAAGCTTCAAGACCTACATGCACATGCACTGAAATATGCAGGCAAGTACAGACTTCCATGGGGTAAATATCTTTAAGGCCATGTGCATGCACAGTAGCTCTGAGGAGTGCAGCTTGTGTTCACTCCACTGACCTCATTCTCATCCATCTATGTTTAATGTAGTCCACCACAGCAATTGAATTCTTTACTTGCTAAATACACAATATGCATAAATTTTGGCTTTTTCTAAATTGCCACAGAAGGTAAATTCATAATTGCTTTTCAGGATAAAAGGGTGGGTTTTATGCAAACTTATTTTCTTAGCAGACAATTGAAAACACATTTCAAATATATTTGTCTACTATTCAACAAAAAAAATATGAGCAGATGTTTTTTGGATGAGCTACATTGTTTATTATTTTCCTAAGATGTCCAAAACATGATACTTATTTAACCCCTAGAGTAGTGACACAGAAATTACATGATGTGCATCATACATCAAATAATGGTCACTCCTGCTGTTCTTTAGACATTTGGGGCTTAATTTGCAATTATTTGCATTTGTAGAGCAAAGCTATACAATAGAAATGGGAACACATCTCCTAAGTTGATACAGAATTGATTTTCAAAGGGTGACATGCATCAAAAATCCTATTGCGTGATTAGTATAAACATGTAAACAAAAGAATGAGGAACAGCGTTGTCTGCTAATGGATTTTCAGTTATGAATTTCCATTGTTACAACATGTGATTAATTTACATGTTCAAATTAAGTCCCCATTTTAGCATGTTTAATTATGAGGTATTTAAAAGCATGGTTGGGTGTGTTTGATTATAAGCAGCATCTCGGAAAAAGCTTGGCGCTTGCAATTTGCTTGTCCTGGTTTAAAAGGTTCTCATTACATCATGGAATGAACAAGTTAAAAAAAAGGAATGTCTCTGTTCCCAGCTAACAATGCACACAAGTCAAGAGCTTTCCTCTTAATATTTCCCATAAGGATCAAAGGTATCTTTTTGACAAGCAAGTGACAGAGGGAATCTATGAAAACAACAACACATCTTTGGAGAGTCCAGAAGAGCACATACTGTGGATGCCACAATTTAATCTTATTTTAGAGCTCCCCCAGTTCCACAAAATTCAGACAACCCTAAATTTTAGTGGGATTTCCATTTCATGTCTCTGTGCCATGCATGAACAGCTCCAGGGACTAATGCTACAATTTTCCTAGTAAAACGCAAGGGTCCAACTGCAAAGGAGGGCTTAGGGCTGTCAAATAACTGGTTTTTCAGTTCAGCTGCCAAGTCAAACAGTTGAAAAAGAATGTTGGTTCAAACTGAACCGAATTCACAATTTTTCCAGGTTTCCACACCAAAACCACTACCATCCCCACCCAACCCACTGTACTTAATTTAACATTAAATGTTCCATGTGTCTCAAGAGGAAGCATTTTTGGAAAATGCAAACATTTGGCAAATGCAAACATAAAAGACAAGGAAATACAATACAAGGTTTACAAAATTGTTGCAAAACAATTGTTCTCTCTAACTTTTTATATACAGTTCACTCTTTGCTATACTAAGGAAGTCTCCTTCCTACTGTATTGACTGTAACAGGGTTTGCCACAGTTTCCGAAATGAGTGCCATTAACATCAGGTTGGAGAATCATTCTTACTCTATTGCTCATTGACTCTCAATTATCATTGAAGTAGTTTGCATGAAGTGTCTTATTGGACCAGTTCCATTTTCGAATTTTACAAAGAGTAATTGCTGGGATACTCATGAGGAGTTAGGAACATAGAGTCAAACTCCTGTCTTGATTGGACAGGGCATCATGGGTTTGAACTATGATCTGACTTTCCCTGTGTGACTAGTTACTGGAGGATTGTGAGGCAGGTTCTTACCCCTAGCACTGGAAAAGGTTCACTTTGCATGCAGAACTTAAGTGGACACCATCAAAAAGGAGAACATCTCTAAAGCCAGTTGATTTGCACAAGTCCTTGGCAGAGAGGGCATCAGCCCCGCAGACTGCTCTCCTGAAGCAAAAAAGTGTGAAGAGGAACAACTGAGAATGCACTGCAGCAGACCTCACTGCTAATTGTTCATGTCCTGTCCTAAGAGACAGGACATCAGGATCTAAATCTCCAGAGCAGAGGGCAGAATTAAACCACAGCATCCATCATGGCAGATGAACACCTTAACCACCAAGAGAGGAGGTAGAAGGTCTGCCCCCTTCCCATTGCTGCTAATATTCTCAGATTAAATTTTCTGGTAGATAAGAATCAAATTACACTAAATAATTTGCTCAATGGCAGAAGTGACCTTCTTTTGACACTAAATTTTTCTCTTATTTTCCTAGAAGATGTACACACACTTTTGAAACAGAGCTGTTCTTTAAGCAGGAATATCCTACCTCTAGAAAAGCAAAAAGTCTGCTAAATATAATACCAAGATCTAGATAAAAATTATTATATGCTATGAATCAAGTTGATCACACATATACTCACAGCTGTATACCTATTTGGAAATGCTTCTATGCCTGAAGCATCAAGGCACTGAAGCTCAGATTAGTGTCCTGATTTACAGAAAAGTTCTGGAGAAAATCCAGCCTTCATGCCATTCCCATTCATTTCTACAGGTTCTTTTCTGCATCTTGGCACTACTTCCACAAGGCATTAGCTGGACAAGCAGCAAAATGTAGTATCAAATACCTGAATTCACGAAGATTTGTGAAGAGATGGTCCTTCTGTTTGGTAAGTATTGTATATGTGTAGAGATGCCATAATCACAGAACGATAAAATCACAGAATGTTAAGGCTTGGCAGGGATCTTAAAGATCACCGAGTCCCAATCCCCGTGCCATGTGCAGGGACATCTCTTACCCTAGACCAGGTTGCTCAAGACCTTATCCAACCAGGCTTTGAACACTGCCAGGGATGGGGAAACCACAGCTTGCTGGACAACCTGCCCCAGTGCCTCACCACCGTCATAGTAAAGAATTTCTTCCTAAAAGCTGACCTTAAGTTCTCCTCTTTCAATCTGTGCCCAATCTACTCCTAGTTCTATCACTAAAATCCCTGACGGAAAGTCCCTCTCCAGCTTCCCTGTAGCCCCTTCAGACAACGGAAGTTTGCTGTGGGTTCTCCACACAGCCTTCTCTTCTTCAGGCTGAACAGCCCTAACTTTCTCAGCCTGTCTTCACAGGGCAGGTGTTCCAGTCCTCTTGTCAACTTTGTGGCCCCCTGTGGACTTGCTCCAACAGTTCCATGTCCTGCTTATGTTGGGGACACCAGAACCGTGCACCACGCTCCGGGTGGGGTCTCACAAGAGCAGAGCACAGGGGGAGAATCACCTCCCTCAACCTGCTGGCCACACTCCTTTTGATGCAGCCCAGGATTCTCGGCAGTGATAGCAGTAGGAAAATATATTTTAAATACATTTATTAGAAGTAATGATTTCTAATATGAAAGAGAATCAATATTGAACATTTTCAAGTAATACTAGTCACTCACACTTGCTGAATAACTGGATGAATGAAAACAGTCCCTGTCCCAGAAGACACAGACCCTAACTTAAGAAAAGATGCTGTAAGTATATACCTGAGTTTGCTTCCAAGCTACATTCCAAGCATGCTTTTTCCAGGAAGAGACAGAAAAAAATCAGTTAAAACCTGCTAAGAACCAACACCATTCACCATATATTTTGGCAACATTTCCTTCAAATGTACCAAATACCTAGAAGGTGACACCCTACTTTTAACATCACAGGTTGAAGGTATGACAAATAGAAGTTTTATTAAATAGAAATGTTTTCTTCACAAAATGCCTTTTAAGAAATGTCAAGCTGGATTAAACCAAGAAATTACATTTTTACTCAAGTAGTGGAGAGTGGAGATGAGAAGGAAATATATTTAAAAGGGAAAAAAAAGTGAAAGTAGTGTTATTTTTTGTTTTAAATTATTAACACATGGAAACATTGCATTTGAAATTGCATGGAATTAAAATTATTTTGTAATGTTACTGAATCCACTTCAATTTCCTTTGTTCTGTTTTTGATGGAGGTTTAATTTATAATCTCCAGCAGTTATCATTATAGTTGAAGCCTGCATCTATTGCTCTGGGGCAAGTAGCTATTTGCAGAAGGTTATTAGGTTTATTACTAAACAGTAGCTAAGTGGAAAAAACACCATGGCTTTGAAAGAAAACCTGGCATGCAGATAACACTTATGACAGAGTAAATTCCACTAATACTTCTCTAAGCAATTGTTGTTGCTTTCTGCCATGTTTTTGTGATTTACAGTGTGCTTTACACTTCACTTTAGGCACTCGAAGTGTACTGGTTAGCTTCTTGACTGATGATGAATTTTAATTTCCAAATGCTGCACATGCAGCTGGTATTCTCAGCACTGCTTTACCTGCCACAGGAAGCCAGGTATGGCTGAGGGCATTGCTGGAGTGCTCAGAACTCCAGTTATTGCCCAGGAGACACAAACAGCTTCAGTCATGGAGCTGCATTCAGAACACACTGGATAAAGACAGACAAGATGCTCGGGTAACCAGCAACAGCAGTTACACAAGCTGAAATACCACACTGGCACAGTCATAATATTTCTTGTTCTATGCTACCTTATTGAGTACCATCTGAAGAACTTGTCTCTCACTGAACTGTGGCATACTGACCTCCCCAAAAACCCAAACAGATGATGAGAATGCCCTAAAACACAGCTGGATTGCTCACAGGCAGAGTAATACATCCAGAAAGCATTGCAAGATCTCTAGCTTACACAGCTTTACTGTGGGAGGGCTTTAGTTGAAGCTTTTAAATATTAGCTAAGGAAAAGAGCTGTTTATATCATTTCAGCACAACTCTTTAGTCATTCCATTTGGATTTTTAATAGTTGCTTTGCTCTTGTTCAGTTAGGGGATGATCAGACATTTGCAGTATTCTGGACATTTTCAAACATTTCACATATTCACAACATTTCACAGTCAGAACTGCAGTGGATCACATGACATGCAGCTGTGTTAACATATTTAGGGTTTGGATACTTACAAGCTCTTGCATTCTGGAGTATTATTTTTCTACTTGTTTACATTTGAGAATTACTGGATTTTCTTGGGTTTTCTAACCACAAGGTTAGAATTTATGGGGAAAAATTAAGCAATAAATAGGTACAGTGTCTTACCTTCATTTTTCATGTCCTGCCTGCCAGCAGAAGGATTAGAGAGATAAAGCTGGTTTTCTTCTGTGAAACTGCAACTAGTCCAGTCATAAGCTCACAAACACTCCTTTCCACTTCAGCTATACTTTGACCACACAAGTGTGGTTTACAGATTATGGGAGTTACAAAAACACATGGCAAAGAGCTCTCGACAGCCTGACTTATGCATCAGCAGGAAGAGTTTCCAAGGGACCTCTCCATCCCTGCAGTGCTGAAAAACTTCCAGTGAAAAATCTTCCTGGATACTGATGATCTTGTTTAACTCAGGGAAAACTGTATTCTCAGCCAGCTGCTTCTTTATGTGAAAGTATCAGTTCACAGAAAAAATGATTCATAAACACAAAACTTTACCTTTGAAACACAGAGTTTTACCTTCAAAAATTCTGATAACAAAAACAAATCTCTACCAGCAGATCACCGGCATGCTTCATCACTTAGTTTCATAGACAGATGAACAGATCCTATTATTCCCTTTAAAGATGCATGGCAGCACCATGAATAAATGAAATGTACATTATCTTACTTGAGATTATTTTTTCCTTTCTTAACTCCACAGCTTTTTTCAAAATGCCAACAGCCTCAGTGGTGGAGTCAGAGGCATGCCTGATACTGATACTGGATGCTGGTAATATGATTTTTATTACAGATAAATTTGCAATTAGACATATAAAGAAGAAGGGAATTACACTATCTTTGAGGGAGATATCTGAAATTCTATGTTTGAAGAACTGAAAAAGTATGTCATCTGCAGTCTCACAGCAGAAGTGCCTCAGCAGAGACTCAGCAGAGGAATACATTCCACCTGTCCTTCAGCTGCTGCTACAGGTGTCTCACAGGTGTTAGCCTATACCTGCAAGTCTCAACCTCAGATATACTTCAGCATACAAAATTTGCATTCAAGTTCCATTCTCAATCCAATTTCAAAGAATAAAAAAATAGGCTTTTGTAATGCCCAATCCAAAATTTCAAGCCTTCTCTGAGCATAAGGGGAATGATGCAAATGATTATTCTTAAAATTGTCTTATCTGAGAATAAGAAGCACACTTCTATTATAGAATGAATGACTCCCACTAGTTAATCTATTGTTAAACATTTAGTTCTAGATTAGAGATCAACACAACATTAGGGCATAATTCTGACTTCACCTACTTGCAGATATTTCAGACACCTTGTTTCAGCTTGAGATGGCAAGGTAATTATTGTATGCTCATTAATTTGCCTTAGGAAAAGGAAAAATACCAAAGTTTTTACAAATTGAGTCATTTGTCAAGGAAGAGCAAGCGTACAGGAGAAGCTGGGAGATCATCTGCTTAAGGGATCTGATGATGTTTCTCTCTTGCCCTTGAGGTATTGGTGTGAAATAAGGTCTCAATTTCCAGAGAGCATCACAGTTCTGCAACAACTGATAAAAACTTGGACATTTTGCTCTGTGGGAAGGAACATACAAACAAGTCTTCATTCTAAACAGGAAGAAAAAAGTCGTCCAAACAAGTCTTCAATTTAAACAGGAGTCAAAACATGACACCTCCAAGTTTCCTGCAAGAAGGAAATTTCAACACATTCTGCCTTAGAAAAATAAGTGCATTTCATTGTTTAGCAACAAGCTGCTCATGGGGAATGCTGAGATTGCCCCTAGACCTAGAATTGCTTGAGGAACACCCCTTGGGAGCAGACTGTACTCAGTCAGGGCAGATTTTTGACATCTCAGAAGTAGAACTGTTTCAGCTACAAACCCATCTGGTTTCACACACAGCCAGCTTTCATGCCCTACACGTTCCCAATAGTCTTTGAGTTTTGCTCAAATATATGAAAAGAATCTGCATTTGGGCTCTATTTTCACCCAATATACAGCTTTGCTTGCCCTTTTGGTTCTCCTACATAGCACTGTCTGCCTGCACAAAGAACTGGATGTTAGTAGATATGATCAATAGAATTTTTTTTTCTGAGATAATGCAGAGGTTAATCTAGTCTTCCCTTCAGTCTCAGTGACAACTGATGACTTCATTGGAAAAAATACAAAAAAACCCAGTCTGGTATGCTCACATGAACCTAGACAGAACTGGTTTCTTGCCAAATACAAGGTCACCATCAGGATCAAAGCTTTGCCATCAGATACCATCTGTCTCCTTCCACTCCAAGTCAGACGTCTATTTAAATGTTTTCCAAAAAAATGTTTTTAAAACCCAAGAAGCCTATCCAAGCTATAATGCCTCAAGACCATTTAATAGAAATTTGTAATGTTATAGTGCACACTTCTCAGTCCATTTCAAGAAGACGACAAGCAAGGCAACACCAAAACAAATTCCTTCATTTCATATTTCTGATCCTCTACCTAGTAGTACAACTACCACCAATCAAGGATCAGGTTCTGACAGAATTCCCATTACACCTCAGCTGTCTGGTTACATTGATTTTGCTTCTACTTTGCAGTTCTGCTTAATTGCTGGATAAAGGTCCAGATGCCTCTTCTGATTCTGGACAGACAGGAAAAAAAAAACCTTATCCTAATACCAGGACCCTGGTTAAAACTAAAAAAGAGACAAGAACTGCCACAGGAACTTGCACCACAGGAAGGTGCAAGGAGCCAAGATACACAGGAAGAAAGGAGCAGAGAAGCATAAGCAGGAAGAGCACGATGAACTTTCTAAGCTCATCAACTTGGCCAAATCAGTTGTGGCATTATCCAGAATGACTAGCCTCTGTTCAGAAAGAACAAAACACTTGCCACAGTAAAGACTGTTGAACGATACATTAAATATTTCTGCTTCCCTAGTAGTCCTATCCTGCATTCCCCATTGAACAGGGAAACAATGTGATTGCAAATGGACAACAGGATCACAGATGGGAAGCAACGATGTAAGCAGCTGTGAACAGAAGGGATGTGTCCAACAGGAAGCTTTTCTGTTCAGAAATGGGTCATTCTCTGAAAGTATTTGAAAACCTTGCAGTACACTGAAATAATTTAACCCATCTCAGAAATGTTTAATGGTCTGTACAAAACAGTGTCACATATCAGTTCCAACCACTTTGAATGAGACAAGTCACAGAAAAAATAAAGCCTGGACAATGCAGATGTCAAAACTATACCATCTGGATTCCAAGTGCCAAAATAAGTGACAGGTGGAATGTCCAAATTCATCCTTTTCTATCCTATTAATATAGGATAGAAATGTTAATATTAATATCAAATCTGTATTCCACATTCTTTTCTACACTACTAGAAGTAACTTAGTGTCCATGTATGTGAAAAGGTTTCTAACAATCCTCTAGAGATTGCAAGAATAGCTATGGCTGCACAGTGAGTGCACAATTTGCTTTGTTTTCAGGAACACAGCCTACTGCAATCAGTTATCAGAAACAAATTATTCTGGGTTTTGCAAGCCATTAGCTTGACTGAAGTTTAAAAGTGTTTACAATGTAGTCAAGTCTGACAGTCAATATGCTGCCCTGTGGTTGTCCTTCACAGAATTGCATACTTCTCACCTAGGTTTGCCATCTCCTGGAAAGCAGGGATTCCTTTTTTCACCTGGAAGGCATAGCTATTAGTGTAGCATCCACAGTGGGGGAATAAAGGAAAGCCAGAAACTATAGAGCACTATCCCATTTTAACAGACACGCTACAGCAGTTCAGAGGCCAAGTGCTGAGCATTTCTATTGCATTAATTGAATCAAATATTCGCAAGTCACAACAGCTGTGGAGGAAATTGGCCAACATGCTGGTAAACACACAACTGGCATTGCGAGCTGTCCCAACATATCAGTGATAGCGCAGCTCCCTGCCTTCCTGCCGAGAGCCAGGGCCTCTAGGAGGCACTATGGAACTGCAGTCTGGGGCACCTACGGCATTTAGAAAAGCAGCCACAACCATAAATCCTCTTTTCACATGTTGTTGTTCATCTGCTCTCTATGAGGAGATGATTTATTTCTGTGGTAGGGAGCTACTCAAAGGAAAGCCTCAAAACATCCTAACAAGGATAAGTGTGACATATGTGTTATGTCAGCCACTACCCATTAGAAGGCCTATTTCCTAGAACTGACATAGATGCAAGAATTTTCTGTAAAACAAAGTGCTGACACCTTCTCTGATATTATGGAGGTCATTGTGAACTAGGAAATGCAACTTCCACTTATCTTTTTGTTTAGTCTAATTGTTCAGAACATTCTTCATAAAACACATCATGTCAGGATGCACCGTTATGTATGTGACATACATATCACATGATGTACCTCCTCCATCTCAGTATTCTGGGCCAGACTTATCTTCACACTCTTGATCCCCATGGATAATAATTCTCTCTCCACAATGAGTGAGCAGTGCTTACTCTCTGCAAACCAGGGGCTGAATGAGACCCCTTCTCTTCAGATAGTAAGGGTGGTAAAGCTCCATCTTTGTTCAGCTGAACTGATCTGGTGCAGAATTAGAGTAACATAGTGATGAGTCAAGTCACTGTGCTTGCCCATGGAGTATTTTATTGTGTTCTTTTTGTCTGTGGTTCATGTACATAATCAAAAAGGTCACTTTACACTGAAAGCAGTTGTTTTGCCTTTGCTAATGGAAAAACAATTCCCCATCTCAAAATCCATAACAATAAAAATAAGAACAACAAAACTCCACCCACATGAAAGAACCAGCCAGCAAGAACATCCCATTGCACAACACCTCCCCATCTCATAGAGGCCAACCCATCCCAATTCTCCCTAGATATCTGTTCAAGAAGCTGGGCTATAAAGCATGCCCTGAAGGTGAATAGCTCCAAGAGCTTTTGGTCCCTTGCTAGATCCAAGGAATTACTGTGACTCATTGTTCTTATTTCATGAGTGACTTTAATTCAAGGTCAATATGACAATGGGGTTGTCATGATTGGACAGTAAATGATATATAGAAAACAGATGTTAACAGGTGTCTGCATATTACTCCCAGTTGCCACTGGATTTATATGTTTGAGGCACGGTATGGTACAGACAAAATTGGGTTCTGAGCTAATTCATTTGTCTTTAAAAGTTCTTTAGAATTGTTCTATCGGAACTTCACTTTTATTGCAACTGGTTGCAGTCAATAAAACTTTATGGCTTTTTTTGTAAAAAGGTCAAATATGCATAAAGCATATAATTTTATTGAAAAATATAAATCTTTCAGCTGAAAAATCCAGCAATGTTTCTCAGTAGCTTTTAACAGACATTTTGTTTTGACAGCTCTCTTCTGATTTTTCTTTTATTTTGCTTTGGTTTTAAATCAGAAGTTAGCTCATAATCTTTCAAAAGAGAAAAGACTTTATCTGAAGAGAATATAGTAAGTAAAAAAAGTTCATTTCTTAATCAACTTGGGAACAAAATTTCAGGATGTTTTCACTTTTTTCCGCAAAACCTTCCATTTATGACACTAACAGAGTTGACATACATCACCAGTATGAAAGCTTCAATCCTTTTGTTGAAGTACTTCAGGTCTTTATGAAAACACTCAAACATAGCACTACCTCTTGAGAGGGACAGAGAGCCCAGGGCAAAATCCAAACCCAACACGGAGATTACTCTGTACCAGAGGTCTGATTCACTGCTTGATCACACAGAATTCTGCAGCCCTTTCATGGCATGTCTCTCCCTTTCCTTCATCAGGAAATGTTTTCCATGGCACAAATCAAGTTCCTGAACTTTTCATTGCAAATCAAAAAATTAAGACAGCTTAAGGCATTTAATTTGGGTTATGATTTGCAATATTCAGTAAGAGAACAGCCAATTCTGGCATAGAAAAAAATGTCCTGAGCTACAATAATGAATACAGAGTTTGTTACAGCAACAAGACTGATGGTCTCATCTGTAATGACCTAACAGTGACTGCCTTTATATGGTACCTTGTTTTGATTTTCATATCAATAATTACATTACATTCCTCAAAACATCTGGCTGGCTGGCTGGCTTGATTCATGTTAAAACCATCCTGTCTGTGGATATGCATTGGCATAGGAGCTATTACAGAGTCACATAACGGATTGCAGGAGCAGTAATGATCCTTCAAAACTTTGTGCTACATCAGGACCAGGGAGCTCTCACTGTGCTCCCTTCTGCCCTTCGAAGTTACAACTTGAATACATGAGCTCAGCTTCCCAATGTCAAATGAATGCTATGGCACAAAACCTCCTCTTTGTGCTCTTCTCCAACAGCTTCCCCAAGGCTCAAAGTCCACACCTGAGTTAGCATTCACTGCATGGTGTCACCTTGTCATTTAATACAAAGCAGAACAAGAACTTCTGCTGCACATTATCCAGACAATTCCTAGTTTGTATGGCCATGCTGGGTTATAAATTTCAAATAAATCACACTTTTCTTTTGGCTGTAAGGGTGCACATGGCTGCCCATTCACAGCGATGTTGCATTTACTACTTCATGTGTGGCCTCAAGGATGTATCAGGTAGCCTTCAGCTAAATAAGCCAGTCTAAAACACTTCCATGGATTTCTGTGGCTTCTTCACTTCTTGGTATTAAATGGATCCAAACAGCTTCAGGGACTATTGGATATTCCTCTAATTTGATTTTAAATTACAATATACTGTTTCTTCATATGCAGAGCTACAGAATCTCATTGTGAGCTAACATGCAAAGCAACTTTAAATCAAACATTATGTAAAAAGTCTGTCCTTCCTTTTCCCCTTTCCTGACTTCCTAGATTCCAACCTATACTCTCAGAACAGCTTTTTCTGTTTGGGGTTTCAGGATTTACCATGTGTTTTATCTGCTAGTTCTAGGACAAAGCATAGGTTTGTGTAGCATCAGCTTTTAAATATTTCCTAACCTTGCAAAATTTGCAAAATGGGACCACAAGTAAATAATTATGTTATTTGCTTTTCTCTTGCAAAAACTATTTCTTAAAACTGTCAAATTTGCCAGACCAACAATTCTAATTCTCTTCACATTACATAGGGAAGCTATAAAGTGAATGGGGAAGAAGAAAAAATGATCTCTATCTACTGTACAAGTTGTCTTTTAAGACATTTTCAAAATTATCTTCCATATTTACTACCAAAGTACTTTGAAGCCACAAGATGCTTGTTATGACATCTCCATTAAGACAAATACAAGCAATTACACAGTTCAGCATAGTGTATACAGTCATTTGTGTTTGCCCAAGGTTGTTATCAGGAAGACTAATGGGTGTTTGGCATTCTACAGCATCTGAGTTTCCTTGTACAAGTCAATACCTGAGAGCAGGTAATGGCTGACATGGTCCAGGGAGCACACTTCAGCCTACGGATGGTTGAGCACAGGCTGGTTTTATGGTAGAACCACAAAGACCTGCAGCACTGAGTTGATATATTCAGAGAAGAGGTTGTTTGACTGGAATTTCCTTCATTCCCCTCTAAAGCAAGAGCAGAAGTCAGGAGAGAAGGTACAACTCTCAGGATCACCACTGGATCCCTCTTCTGGCACCAGAGGCACCTGGTACTTGGGGCACAATGCAAAGACACACATTAGCTCTAAAGGGAAGAATTTTATATTTTTGCAGGGCTTGTCTGGATACACAATTCATTCAATGGACCAACAATCAAGTATCTTTTAACATAAACTCATTGCTTGTTTCAAAGTTAACTCTTTGCCTGAGTTCTGACTTCCACAGCGCTTTTACAATGTGAGGCTTGAAGAGTTTGTATTTTCTAAAAGGACAGATTGTAGGTCATAGATTAAGAAATGGTTACAGATACCTGAGTCAAGATTTTTTCCACTTGATTTTTTTTTTTTTAGACATACAGCTTTGTGCAAATTCACAAGCTTTTGACTTAGTCTCTCTGATCCAAATCTCTACTATTCCTCCAGTACATTTTCCTCTGCCTATTCTCCACTCCTCCCTGTACCCTAAAGCCAAATTATACAAATGAATGTCTTGGCTTTTATGACATAGACACTCTTGAGAAATGTTAACCCAAATTCACATTAAGTTCTTCTTGCTTCAAGTTCCCTGACAAACTTCACACACAGAGTAGTTTTTCAAAAGCCTCACTAAGATACAAGTTATCTTCCAAATAAACTCTAATGCCTAATAAGGCAAAGCCAAAACAATTCTATGATTTTGTACAGAAAATTGTGCAAGTCATGCCTTTTAATGATCATTAATTTTTTTTTCATTATCTTTAATTCTGAAACAGTCTGGTTGAGCATGCAGAGGCAATAAAACTTCTCATTTAAACTCCCTAATATACGAAAATTCTCAATTACCATGGATGAAGTCTTGGGCACCTGATTCACTAGACCTTAATGTTCAAAGGAAAAGGAAGGTCCTCAGTTCAGATAGATTAAAAGTAAAAAAATTCCTAAGCCAGTACCCTTCTGTGAAACTACAGAAGACCAAAGGACTTGTGAATCTTGTCAATATTTGCAGGGTTCCAGGTACTCAGCTGACTTTTTTCTGCAAATCAGTGATATACATTCACTACCCCTATCAGACATATGCATGAAAATATGTGTTTCCACACATACCTACATACACAGCTACTCGGGAAAAAAATCAGACTAGTAGAGCTAGCAGTGTTTTAGGTATGCCGTTAGAAAGAAACTAAATGTCATACAAATATTAGAACTTAACTTTGACTTGTTCAGAGATACAATGCTGCTGAATTGAGCACTTGTGCTGTCTACTGTAACTCTCATATTGCCATGCTTGCAGAACTGTTTTAAAGGTAGTTTAACTGGAAGGACTTTCCATCCCAGTCCTTACTCAGTGAGTATCCCCATTGAAATCAGCTTGATATTCGCAAAACTTAGAGCAAGACCACGTTCCAGTATTGAATTAAGACGTACCTGCCCAGAGAACCTGGTCCCACTTGCCTCCTGCATGCAAACAGCTTAGCTAGGAACAATGAAACCACTAATACAGCAGAGGCAAGAAGTTCTCACCTGAGAAGGATTAGTAGGAAATCACAGGAAAAAAGTTTTGAAAATCCATGTCTAATGCCCAAAGTATGAAACAATTGTATAATGTAATCAAGATCTTTAACACTACCAACGAAAGACAGTTGACATGCTCTGATTCAATTGCAGATTATTGGTTGCAATTGGCAGTCTATTATACAAGTCAGGACAGAATGCCATAGTTCTCTCTGACCATAGCTGAACCCTAATGCATTATTATGGGCATTTGTTTTTCTCTCAATTTCTATTAGCAATAGGAAATACATTTCAGGTTACCTCTATTTCTCTTGAGCAATTCATTTCAATTCCTATCTGTCTACCTCATCAAAACTGCCTGTGCCTTCCACTCACCAGACTACACAAGATATCTTCCAGGACACAGAAGGACTGCCACAGGACTGCAGTGGAAAATGATACTGAAGAAAATTCATGTTGCATGTATCATTCCTGGTGGACATTATTACTTTAATAATGCATTCTGGAGTTAATCAGTTAATATACTGTCTGGCCACTCTCAGCTGGGGATGTATATTTACCATACCAGCAGTGCTGTTACGGTAAAGAGAAAAGATTTATCACTCTTCCAGGATGAAGATCATGAGGTTTTAGGTTGGGGGATTTTGTTGGGGTTTTTTCATTCTTTGAGACAAACAAATTTGTCCCATCATATAAAAAAATAAGTCAGTAATAAGTAATAACAATTCTTTGTCCTCATTAGTTCTTCACTAACAACATCACTGTGATGTTTTCTCAGATACTGCATTGCACTAGAGTAATTTTGTTGTTTTTCCAATTCCAAAGCAGAACAACAATGACAGTAGTATCCAAAAGAGTTTCTCATAATTGCCTAAATTGTATAACACCTTACCAGGATGTTAGTAAAACAGCCAAAGAACTTCACATTATAAAACTGGGCATATCATTTGATATAGCAATTTTGAGCAAATTTTCAGACTAGTCAGAGTTTATAAGCTTTCCCAACTCTAGTTTCGCCAAAAGTCTTTCATGGACCATCTGGTTCTAATGAAACAAAACTAGAATATTTGGTATCTTTTTCACTACGCTACATTAAATTAAAGCTTAAAAGATCAGTAAAGTAAAATCCATTCTTTTTATATTATGTTTTTTAAATTAAATGTTAAGTATTTTGGCAAAGTAAATGTGTTTATTTTAGTAAAACCGTACAGCATATACTATATGATACAGTCAGCAGAATCCTTAGTTCAGTTACTCTTGCATATTCCTGGTCCACAGCCCACTGAGGCAAAGGGAAGTGCTTCCATTGACATCAATGGGCTCTAAGGGAGGCTCCTACTGTGAGTGACACCACATCCTTACTCATCCTAAAACGTGTATGAGGTTACAATACTTCTCCCAAGAGAAGAGGTTCAAATTATGCTTACAGTAGCTCTTCCTAAAGTAAGTAATAAAAAAACCCAACTGTGCATCTCATACACACTTGGCAACCCAAGTGAAATTCAGTGAAATCAAAATATTAAGGATGTGATAAGAGGTTTTATAATGGAAAGGCATTGTGAACTATATAGTCTTTGTAAGCACTGCAGCTGGCTATAAACAAGCTCTTTGGGTGCAACTTTCACAAGTGCCTGCAAGACTCTATCTTCCAGCAGCTGTTAACATCAATGTAGTTTTGAAAATCCCACCCTAAACATGGGTCATCACTTCTGAGCTCAGTCACAACAGCTTACAATTCCTGCATTTCACCATCAGTCTTAGAAGCTTGTTCTGCAGGTGGAAACACAGACCAAGATTTTGGAAGATGTGTAGAAGTCCATTTTTAACAACAAGAGTGCCTAGCTGTTGTAGATTCAAAGAGGCTAAATCAACCTAGTGGTCTAACCAACCATGAGGTCAAACCAGCCACTGCCTGAAGTAGCTGGAACCTTCCACAATTCAGCTAAGGCCAACCAACAGCAAATATGATTTCTTACTTATGAAACCAGTTTATGTTTTACTGTAGCAAGTGGCCTTCATCTTTTTTTCCTGTATGTTTCATTCTTCTTTGCAGTTCCTACCACTATAACCTTCATTGCAAAGTTTCATCCCACTTGTAGGAAACCCAGTAGCAAATATCCCACATATTTCACAGAGACTAACAAAGATACAGGTACCATTCAAAGGGGATATCACAGCCTGTTCTCACCTATTCACTTCCTAAAATCCAAATATGCTGGTAGGGTAGACTTCATTTTGTTTCTCCTTTCTGCTTTTTTCTCTTTTCTCCATGGTTGTTTCCATGATATTATTACAAAATAGAAGAGATAGTTCCAGCCCTGAATTCCTTACAAAGCCCCCTAAACAGGAGTTTTTCTGCAGGAAGAAAGGACTGAGAGAGGACTGCATGAATTGGCCCATACGGAGTTACATGCTAACTGTTGTTATTGTTCTCAGAGAGTGCATTTAAGGTTTTGGGAACAAACAATAAAACGAACAGCTGAACAATTTTAATCATGGCCCAGTTCCTAGTTACAATTATTTTTAAGCTGTCTCACCATTAGCTAGACTCTGATTTTTTTTCCCAATGAAAAAATATATTATGTAAAACTTAAAGAAATACTGGCTTTAAACGACAGAAAAAGTAAAAATTAGATTTTGAAATGTAGCATGCTATGACTTGTGCTTTTAGGCCAGCATTTATGTATGAGTTACACATAATTTTTAAAATGTTCCATTCTCTATATACCTCATGTATAAGCCAGTTCTCTAGGAAAATTTGTTTTCCTAGATAAATTGAAAGAGTGACCTCTGAACTCTAAGACTAGACAGAGAATATCAGATTTTGACCACAGACATGTCTGAACAAAACTAGAATTCATGCTCATATGAAAGGCATATTTCATGCATTCTGTATTTCAAAATGCTACAGCAGGGACACATCAAATCAGAGTAAGATGACAGCTCACACAAGCAAATGAGAAAGGGAGAATAAGATGGCACAAGGATGTGAAGACATTTGGAGAGACTACTGACCAAGAATATCCTTTTAAGATCCCTTCTTCATTCATTCAAGGCCTTATTCAATTACTTGCACTGGAGTCAACAGGAAGACTTGTGGTCTTCAGTGTCTGTTATTGTGGCTCATTACTTGTGTTACAGTAGCACACTGAATATTCAATTAAGCTCAAGCACTGTAATACCAGGTGCTACACAAACACCCACAGTGGCATAATCCCTTCTTACCAGAGCTTGCATCAAGCAAGACCCTGAATCATGTTGGGAAAAAAAAATTACAGCAAACAAAACATGGGAATGAATCCAAAGGGAGCCCAAGGGATTTTAAATGGATTACAAAAACAGTCAGTGGCAAAGCAAGGAAGACTGGTTGCCTGCCCTTTCTATTAACCCATTCTGCCTGTTGATGAACTTTGGGCCAAACCCACACCACACAATATGAATGATAATTGAGTGAATGAAGCAAAAAGCTTACCTGCTAAATGCAGTGAACAACTGCCCCAGTGTTTCTACTCCTGGAGATTACATGCACTGGAGTAAAAATACTTTGTGTGCATTAGGCAGGAATCACAAGGGCTCCACTTGCAACTCTTGTTTTTAATAAGAGGTCTGCAGGAAAATGTCATAAACAGAAACACAGAATCACCCCAGAGGTTACCCATTTCCCCTCCTCCCACAGTTCAGCAGGCGCAGCTATAACCATGTCATTCCTAACAGATGTTTGTCTCATCTGCTGATGGATGCTCCAAGCTAACATTAGGCAATTTCTTCCAGCACTTCAACTCCCTTGCCATTAGAACTGTTTTCCTTACTTGTAATCAGAACCTTTCTTGTTGCAGTTTACACCATTAGTTCTTGCCCTCCCTTCGATCTTCTCTTCTTTAGGTCAATCAGCCCAAACACGTCAGATCTCTCCTTCTAAATCATCTTGTCAACAAACATTCAGCTTCAGACCCACTGTTACCTTAGTGCTTTTGTACCATTTCTACTTGGGTTGTCCATTCTGCATTTACACACTTGGCTATTCCTAAGTGTAATAACTCCTACTTGTCTGTCAAACAATCCTTGAACTTCATCTCTAAATGCAATTTTGAATTCTAATTATTTTCTTTAGTCTATGTAGTGTTAGCGTCAACTGCAAATTTTATAAGTCTGTTCAATGCCATCATAAAGAACACTACTTAAAATCTTGAATACTGAGAGGCCTCGCTCGACAGATACACATTCAATACACCAAAGAACTACTGAGAAGTACTATTTAGACACAGTAAGTCCATTTGGCACCCACTTCACAGTAGTTTAATGGAGAATATTTGCCTTGTTTTCTCATTAGAATGCCATATAAAGCAATATCAAAAATCTCACTAAAATCTACATAGACTTGCTAATTCTTCTGTATCCAGGGGCTGCTGCTCTGTTGTAGGTTGGTTTGACAATGGACACAATTTGTTTCTGAGTGTTATTCATACATTGGGTGATGTTCAACTCTGTGTATTCTATGTGCTTAAAATTGGGTTGTTTGCAATTCCTCCAGAATTTGGGGGGAAATTGTATTTATATTGATCAGCCTACTCTTTCTAACTTTTCTATTCTTTCCTCTCCTTCCTAAAGGTAGTCACTACCTTTTTCCCTTTTCTCACCTATCTTCATTGAGTTACCAATTACTAATTATTCCGAGCCTCATTTTCTTTATAATATCTCTAAAGGTGCTACATAAATTCCAGACAATCTGAAACCATTAACTTAGTGAAATACCATGCAGATAAAAACTGTAGCTTAATGAAAATACACAAAGAAGCATGAGGGTTCATTTTGCAATTTCCTGAGTTTTTTAAGCATTTCATTTTGCAATTTTAATTGCCCCTTCAATAAAACCTTTCTCCCCTTTTTAAACAATTGGGGGAAATGGCTGGTTATTTTTAGTAGCATGTGTTATGTATTGCCTAGGAAAAAAGCTGGATCGTTCACATACAGATTTGATCTTATGGCTATGAGGAATAAATGTCCTCTTTGGACTCTCTCATGACCAAATAGGGATATGTTCACATCTTCCCTTTTGAAAAAGTATAGCACTATGCAGAAATAGCTGTTGAATTCTGGAAGTGGTGTAAATGCATCAGTGAAATGCTGCATCAGAACTAATTAAACCTATTCCTCAGAACTATTTATCTCAGGCACAAAACAATGTCATAAGCATCAATGCTTTAAGATGGAGAATAAAAATCTTCAAAGACAGTTCAGAGAGGGTTTTTTGCACAGTGCTACATCACTGACTTCAGCCAGAGCCAGGTCAGATTAAAAATGGCAATGCCTTCCATCTATTGCCTTTCCTCACCCAGATAAGAAAACACAAAGCCAAGGTTCATCTAAGTGTATTCTTAAGCAAATGAAATGTTGCTTACATCCTTGCACACAGCCTTGACACCAGATTACACTAAATTCCATGACTGTGCAGTTATGAGAGTCTAAAAATTCCTACCTACCTTGGTAGCACAGCCCATACACTGAAAGTAGAAAAAGAATCAGCAGAAATAGTCATAGCCATCCTCATCTGATACTCAGCTGTTCCTTTTCCATCCTACATTCAATGTGGAGAGAGTAACTTAACAAGTCACTTATTTCTCAGTGAATTTATATTTCCACGAATTTTAAGAAACAAAAGAGGGTTTGTTGTGAAAACTTAAATTACTGTCATACTGCAAAATAAGAATACTACATGGGAATATTTAGATGGAACTGCCTCATTTATTTTATTCTTTTTTAACTGTTGATAAACATGTGCCTAATGATTCTAAGTTCTATGAATCTCCTGCCCACTAACCACAGCCTTTCAATGCAAGGCCTAAACTTCTTAATAGCATCCCTGCAAGTACAGTTGTTTTCAAAATAAGAGATTATGGAATAAACTCTGGGCAGGAGGACAAACCTATAAACAATTCAAACAATTTTTTATACAAAGACTGGTTGGAATATCAAATAAACTGCCAAAAGTTATGCAGCCAGCAGTTAAAGTAACTTGTGTACATTAATTCAAGACAAAGTTGGATTATGCTTTGTAAGTGAAGGAAATACTACAGTGCAGCAGCCACCAACTTTTTTTCTCTTTTTTTTATGCAGTTGAGATTACGGTTAGATTGTTACACGTAGTTAACAAATATACTACAATTAGCAAACTTTCTTCTTTCATTTTCTGTAATCTGCAAGAAAGTTTCCTGTGGTTTTACAAGACTGACCAGTTGGTTCCTTTTGCAAGACTACATTTATATCTCTACTTACTTAAGTAAACATGTCTCTTTCTTTTGGCTTAAGAATGCCTAGCAGCACTTTAAAGAGAAATTTGAGACTGAAAAAACAGATGAGAAAGACGAGATAAAAGAGAACATCTTAACGGGTAGATAATTCAATAGATACCTGGAGAACAGAAACACTGAAACCAAGATCATCTTCATTTGTTACATGTTCTGTCATGTTCCACCCTTTTGTGGTCATCAGGACTTATTACACAGCAGGAAAAACAATTAGATACAGGATAAATAGTTCAGGGAAAAGAAAAACAACATGCAAAGTCATATGCAAATTCATTTTTCACCAAACATTTGTGTCATAATAAAACTGATAAAATTGTTTTTGTTGGAGAAGTAATTGCTATGTTTGCCAGAAAATTAAAACACTAAGAGAATCACCAGCACAGAAAAGTAGAAAAAGAAAAGAGAAAAGAAGAGGAAAAAAAAAAAAAAGACATTTCATAAAGCTTCTAACTTTTCATTGGGAAAGGGAAAAATAAGAAGGCTCAAAAATTCCTGATATCAGTAAAGTCCCTTCATTCACTCAAGCTGTCATCCTGGTGTCTGGTGCAACAAACAGAAGTAGCAACAATGATGAACACTGCTGTTCCAAATGGGTGACAAGAAAAGGATACCATCCTGTCCCTTTCCTTTACGATGTCTGCTTGTTTCCAGTGGCACATCTCCTAATAGTCTGCCCAGTATATTTTTTTAATTCTCAAAGGACCAAATTTCTGCTGTCATCCTTACAAGGTGCTTTTGTGACTGCCTTCTTCAGACAACTTAGCCTTGGTCCTCACTGAAGATTTAACCACCCCAATACCTGCTGGGCAAAAGACAGCATGGTACAAGCAATTCAGGAGGTTTCTGAAATATATTGATGGTAAATTCCTGACCTAGGTGTTTGAGAAGCCAATGAGGGTAGGTGCTCAGCTGGACCTCACACTTGTAAATACAGAAGAACTGGTCAGAGACCTGAAGGTTGGGCGAAGCCTTGGTTGCAGTGACCATGAGATGGTGGAATTCAGAATATTGAGGGGAGAGAATCAGGCAAAAAGCAGAATCACAACATTAGACCTCAAAAGGGCAGACTTTGGCCTGATCAAGAACCTTTCCAGGAAGAATCCTGTGGATTCCTGGAGCAAAGAGGGATGCAGGAGAGAGAGTTAATTTTGAAAGATCACCTCATCTGTGCTCAAAATTTGTCTATCCCCACATGCAGGAACTAAAGCAAAGGTGGCAGGAAGCACAAATGGATGAGCAGGGTGTTCCTGACAAAACTCAAATAGAAGTATACAAGAGGTGGAAACAGAGGTAGGTGGACCCGGGAAGAATACAAAGACACTGTTCAGTCACACAGAGATCTGATTAGGAAAGCCAAAGCCTACCAGCAGTTGAAGGATAGGAAGGACAACAAGAACAGACTCTACAAGTACAACAGCAGCAAAAGGAAAACTAGGGAAAATGTGGGCCAGCTGCTGAAAGATACAGGGTACATCAAAAAGGCCAAGTCACTCATCTTGATATAAGAAAGACATTTTCACAGTAAGAACAATCACTGGAACAACCTCCTAAGGGATGCAGTGGAGTCTCCATCACTGGAAGTTTCCAAGACACAAACAGGGTGCTAGATAATCTCCTCTAGACTCCCTTTCCCACAGATTTTGGACCATATATGTTCCTTCAACATGTCTCTCAACATGTGCTGTTCTATGGCTCTCTGATTCTGTGATTCTATGATTTTATACTCAATGCCTCTTTATCTCCATTTTCACTAGGAAAGAGGTTTATCTTCGTGAATCTCAGGCTCCAAACACCAGCAGAAAGTCTGGATGGAGGATTAGTTACCCTTGGTGGAAGAGTAGGAAACACTTAACCAAACTGGACACCTATGAGTCCACGGGGCTTAATAAGATGCACACATTTGTGCTAGCCAATGTTTTTGTGAGATAATTCTCAAGTATCTATGAAAGTTTATGGTGCTCAGAAGAGGTTTCTGAGTGGGAAAAATTCTGATTTCTGTCTTCAAGAAGAGCAATAACGAGATTTTGGAGAACTAGAGACCAATCAGCCTCACCTTAGTCCACGGGAAGGTATTGAAGCAAATCTTGGAAGCCATTTCTAAACATACTCAGGACAAGAAAGTGACAGGCAGTCATCAGTATGGATTTAGAAAGAGGGAATCATCCCTTCTATGATAAGTCTGGTGGGTGAGCAGTGGATATATTTATTTTGACTTCAGAAGAGCTTTTGACACTATCTCCAATACTGAGAAACTGATGAATATGAGCTAAATAAAGGGAGAGGAAGGTGGAGTGACAACTGGCTGAACGGCTCAAAGGGTTGCAATCAGTGGTAGGAAGTCCAGATGAAGGAAACAAAACCCTTGTTACTACACCAACATTAAATATTAAATAAGCCAGAATGAGAATAGGACAATGCCTGTCAGGCAGCAGTAGTATTACATCATCAGATGATGTTCTACATGATGGAGGTAAAATCTATCAGGTTTAAAACAAGATACAGAGTAGATTTACTAGAAAGCTTATGTTTTTTTGATTCAAGCATTTATCATAATTTTAGACTAACAGCTAGAGTTCATCTTTTGTAATTATAAATTATGGTTGGATGAAACTTGTCTGGGACTGCTCTTTATTTCATTCTTAGTTACACTTCCTTAGTCTTTGAGGAACAAGTAGTCAAATTAGGAAGTCCTCTTACAAAATGGTTTACAAGAAACCAGGGTTATTTCTGTAAACAATGGAAAAGTCCAGTCGTTGAATATCTCTTCATGAGAGAGGAAAATAAAATGAGGCTATTTAACCAAAAAGCAAAAAAAGAAACTCATACCAAAAGGTCTTCACAGTGATGGAGATGCCACAGTGATGCTGTAACCTGCCTTGGCATGAGGTAAAAAATTATACACCAAAGTTCCAGAGAGTAAAAGATTCACAGTTGCTCACTCAGAATGTTACTAGAAACAAAGTTTTAGAAGAAAAGAAAGATCAAGTACTAAACTGTGGACAAAGGTCATGGAGAAAGGCAGCATTTCTAAAAGAGAAAGCCTGAGATAGTATCTGTAAGCAATGCCAGTGACAAGGGAGAAAGGGAGGAGAATTGCGCCTCTACATATTTATTGTTGCCAAATAGGCTGAAAAAACCCCAACATCACTGCTATGGTATTTTCTTTCACTGGACCTAAAGGACAGCAGCAGCAGAATCTGCTGTTTGTGTTAAAGTGTCAGGAGGGGAAAGATCAAAGACATGGAAACATCTGCTTTTAGAAGCCACTTGAAAAATAATTATGCAATAGCCTGTGAAAAACATCTGTTAAAAATGCTGCTGTCCACCCATCAAATAGGAAGACACTTCAAGAAAATATAAGCAAGACCAGGAGAAGATCAGAGCTCATTTTTCTCTTGAAACATCCATTTCCTCAAATTTAAACTGAAACCCAAATGTAAGTTTAGCGAAAGAAGGTAGAAGCAAGCAGCATGATATACCACCGCCGAACAGATAGTACAACCTGTTGTTACATAATCAATACAAATAGAGCCAGAAACCATGCTTAGCATGTACTCTTTCTGAACACAAACAAATTGCTTCCTGGGAATTTTCAGTCTAACCATTCACAGAATCTAAGGCCTTGCCTTTAGGAATGGAGTTCTCTGTTCTACAAAAGCAAGGCTACTCCAACACAGAGCCTCCCTGCCAATCACTCAGAGGAACCTGAGTTCACATCACACCACACCTCCCCTTGCTATATGTGATTGATTTAACATCCAAATCTTTCAAGAAGACTAGGAATTCCAATGCAGCTTTGAGTCGGCCTGATGCTACCTAAATTGTAAAGAATGCCCTCTCCTTATCACTTTGATATGCAGTACACTCTCAATAGCTCATTCAGAACTGGAACACATGTACTGACACAGGGGATTTTATCTGAAATATTTTAACTGGCAATCAAGATAGTGTGTATGTGCTGTCTCCAGGTTCCACCTGATTAGCAGAAACTGGCTGAACTATGATGTTTAACACTGTTCTATCCCATGCCTACAACTTTAGCCAAAGTAAAGGAAGAGTTGACATTTTAGTTCTTAAGAAGCCAAAAAAACAACACCCAACACTTGCCAACTTCTGCGTCAAATAGTACAGTTAACTTCATCTACACATCCAATGGCATATTGATGAGATTTTACATTGCACGTGACAGAAAGAGGCTGTGTATGAGACCCCTGCCTCTCCTGTCATGACCTCTTCAAGGTCATGCTCAAATTCACTTGCATAAGAAATTCTGCCGTTGCCCTTAGGCCTCAGAAGAGACCCCTCAAATTCATTGCCATGTGTTGCTGCGTTTGCCTCGGAAGTGGGTATTTGTCAGCAGGAAGTAAACCACTTGTATGTAAAATGCCTTGAGATCCTCAGTGGTAAGGAACAAGTTAAAGTAATGTAAAAGAATATTATTTTTATATGAATACAACAATTACTTCAAATTATAGCCACCTTGCTGCTAAGCTTTTAGAAGAAAATAGAATAAAGAAGGGAGGTGTGGTTTTAAACATGCCCAAAATAACTGTAAACCATATTTTAAATCTTAGAAATTCACAGGAATTATATTCTTAAAACAATGGCTTGTAAGAAACATCATTGCAATGTTTTCTCTGTTTATTTTTTAAAATAAAGAATTTTAATGAAAAGTTTTAGGCTCTCTTAGCCCCAGTTCTTTCCTGAACTATCAATAGTGATTAATGCAGATGGTTTAATCATTGTTTTCTTTTCTCTAAATTTTTTTTAAGGAACATTTAGTGAACTTAAAATTCAACCCCAGTCTTCAGGGTTTGGTAAAAAACATCCATGTTTTGCTGCCTAAATGCATTTACAGATGAGGAGTAAAATGCACTGAGAATGACAGATTTAGGTATTTGTCAAGGAGTGGGAGGGCAGGTGGGAGAAATCTATGAGTATGTGCTGCTGTCCTCAAGTGTTTCCTTGAAACCCATAGACTCCCAGTAGCGTTCCAAAACAAGATCACTGTCAATCTTAAACATTCTCTTGCACATAGAGGATCTCTTTTCTAATTCTCATGGAAGAGTACATGTTTTGGAGATCTGGGGAGGAAATTTCTGAAAGTACAACTTGTTTTATTCCCCAGGTTAATATGACAGAGGAAGAGCTCTGCCTATCACTGCAGTTTAAATTCACTGGAAAAGAGAAAAAATATAGAATTATACTGAATATTTTGCTCAATTAAGCAATGCAAAATTTGGCTCAAGCAAACCATCTTCAAATTCCTCTCTCTTGCAGCTGGAATGCAGTGAAGCCACCAAATGAAGAGCAGGCTAAATATTTTAGCTGAGCATGATACATTCTGGTTTTGTGCTCCAAACTACATGGAAGTCTGTATTATGGAATGGGATTACAGGATTAGAGCAGGTTTGCCTGTGGCATTTGGGAAGTGTAGCAATTGGCTTCAGTATAGAATTTCCACAGCTAACATAGGTCATATGTGTCAGACCAATTTTCATGTCAGTGCAGGACCTGCATATGCATGAAAATGCTATATGGTTGCTCCCTGACTAAATGATCTCACACTAGTTCGTTACAATGCTGCCACTGACTTCTAGTGCCAGTTAATTTAATAGTCAGCGTAATTTATTCAAAACTTTGGATACCATGTAATCTGTATTAAAAACAGAAATTGCCCTGTGTAGTGACAATTCCAAATTGCCTAGGATGGGGGGGGGAAGAATAACTATGCTTACTAAAACCTTTTTTTTTTTAAGACAAACTAGAAAAGGAAGTTCAAGGATCTTGAAAGATATTAAGACTGACTTTCACAGAGAAGCTAATTTGGATTACAGTGGACTATGAATATAAATATAAATATCCCTGATTAAACCCTGATGAGACAGCAACTTCTGATATCATTTGTCTTGCACAGACTTGCCTGAGATTTGTGCAGAAAATTAATCTGAGGCAATGTGTCAGGAGGCTCCTCTCTGGAATACTTTTTATGACAAAATCCCTGGGACTTGTTGTTCAAATGCTGTTAGTCTGTACATCGAAGTCCTCTCCTACACCTGTCTGGGCTGTCACCTACATCAGTTGCTCAGCTCCACTGGGCTCTGCTCCCCAGCTCTACTAGTGAAGAAGCAGAAGTGTGATGGAGGCTCCCCTGTGCAGAGGGTCACACTCACATTTTCACCCAGCAATGATGCCTTTACAGTTCACAGCGAAATTTCATGCACATGGGCTAACACAATTCCTAGAAAATACCCAAGTAAAAGAATTAACCACTTTCTCACATATGAATGAGATACAACCAACACATCAGTGAGACAAATTGTGTAATTCCTAGCATACTGAGCAGGGACTGCTCCTGTCCAGCAAACGGACTTTGGCCCATGCTATAAATCAGCGCAAGCAGTGAAAATCCTGGAAAATCTTGGCCTCTGGAAGAAACAGATTTAATCTGGTCTTCAGACATTTGGGTGAGGAAAATACAGTATATAAAGCTGTTCATAGATGGCCATAAACCACTTGTATTATGTCGTGTACTGAAAGCAACATCTGATAGTCAGTTAAATGTACTTAGAAAAAATGAAATCAGAGAGGTTTGATTTCTGTCAGCTGCCTTGCAAATCCTCTAGTTCTACCACTTGCTCATCTTATGGGTCTCAAAAAATTATTTTATCAGCCTTCATTTTTTAAATTCATTTTATTTAATGTAATTTATTTAATTAATTTAATTAATTCTATGCCCATTTCCACTTAGAAATCTTGTAGGATTGTTCAGCTTGTCCAAGTATGCTCCAAACCATCCATTTTACAGCAGAAGGAAGTAGTTCATCAGCTAAAGGACAATGATGTCACCGATTTTTCTTACTACATTTTTGCTACTAGCCAACATATAGATTAATTTAGATTTTTTTACTATAAACCAATTTACAATAAACAAAAATATGTAGTTCCTTGTCTGGGAGAGTAAAGATATGAACATAAATGTTCCATAACATTTAGAATTTTGTATTACAGGGTAGAATAAAACTCTGTGGTGTAGCACATGAATTAGCAGAACACTGGGCTTTGAGCAACATAAGAAGCCTCAGTAGTGCAGTCTCTGGGTGTCTGCACAGAGCATTTGAATCACTCCCTTGGATTTGGGTATCTAGATTTTGCCTAAGTTTTTCTTTAGGCACCTAAGTGCTTTTTTGGATCTCACTCTAAATTCTTACATATCATAGAACCTTTTCCAAAAACTCCATTAATTTCTCCAGCAATTACCAAAAGAACATGAGATTATTTCACTAAACAACAAAATAAAGAAAGTATTAAATTGCTTTTCTGGTTTTAAATGAACTATGAAAAAAACACATCTGCAAAGTAAACCTAAAACACTGGTTTCAGTGCTTAAACCACTTTATAATAAAATATACATGAAGTGACTTCTGAGACTCAACTGCTGCTAGATCATAAACTCTATTGCTTAACTGCTATCAACAAATGTATAAAGACACCTAATTAACCAGTTATTATGCACACATCTCGCTTGTCCACACCAAGAAACACAAACACCGCACAAAACTCTTTGCAATGTCCTCCACACTACTGAGAGATTACTCAGCATCTACATGAAAACACACTCCTTCTGCAAGAGAACACAAGATTAAATAAATAGTGCATGATCTAGAAACAGCAGGACATCTAGTCCAGGCAAGTATAATGACTTTGCTGTGTTTTCTTGGGAAAGAAAAATACTCTCTTTCTCCCTCTCAAATTCCGAAGATGGAGATAACTAGTATCATTTCACAGGGCTGGTGTCATAAAACATATTAAAATAGTAAGAACAGCTTGCTAATTTTAAATAAACCTGCATGTTGGAATGAGAAAGAATCCATATACATAGGGCTTAATAAGGACATTCCCCCCTTCTCTTTACCATGTAAAATAAGAAAAAAATCTAAAAGGTTTTCAACTCATCACCCTTACAGGAAGTATATTTTCTTCCTCCTAGCAGACTTTTAGTATTCAAGCTGAAAGATGTGGGTTCTACTTTCATCTTCTTTTGATTTATATAATGATCCTGTTTGTTTTTATGAGCTCAGTATACTGTCAACAACAACGGGACTCTCAGCTGGGCTTTGTGGATGCCGATGCTGAGCTGCAATTTAATTTATACAGCTCTGAAGTTCATCTGAACCACAACCTTCAGATTCATGACCAAACTTAGGATGGAATGAGACCCAAGTTCTGTCCCACGGCCATTCTTCTTCTACATGGCTGTTTAATTCCCTTGACACTCCAAGGATAACAACGCCCAGGAGGGATGGAGACTGTGTTTCTCTCAATAGCAGAAAAGGCATACTACTAGGAGAGACATGCCCCTTGGAGCTGAAAAGGATGGCTATATAGACAATATCAGCCCATGTGTCTAATCTTTTCAAGAAAACAGTGGAGGTAGGTGAGCATGTTAAATCTCCACATACAAAATTAAATTTCAATATTAGTAATTTGGATCAGTATTTTAACTAAAAGGATGCATAAAAGGTAAACTTAGAAGAGAAAAAACATTAAGGTAACATAGAAGATCTGTAAAAAGTGTCCTCTTAGGAGAAAATATCCATTAAGTCTTTACCTGTCATGGCTCAGCCTCACTTTCCATGGAAATTCCAGTAAATGGAGAAAATCTCTGAGAAAAAAACCCACAAATCAGGGAAGCACATGAAGCAGCTCTTGAAAAAACACAGACCTCCAGCACTACAGCCATAACTAACTGCTAAAATAGCTAAACTGCTGCTTGTACTAAATATAACAAAAGACCTTCAAAGACCATGCAGGAGTCTTCAGGGTCCCATGAGGAGACTCTACCAGCATTCTAAATAAAATTACCATTGTAATTTAACCTATTGATAAACCTATTTAACCTATTGATAAAGTCATTGCAAACTTCACTAAGATGATATTAATTGCTGTGATTACATTTGTTAAAGGAGGAACTCAAAATACCTTTCAAGAGCAGGGGCAATATCTACAAAGAGCATTCTATGCTTTTCCAGATTGTGACACCTGAATACAAAACAGTTCTTGTTTTGCTCTTTTGCTGAAGAATGCTTCAAGCACAAGTTCAACCTATACATGTCTTTTCCTGTTAAGGGTTACCTCGCACTGAGTTCAAAAGCACCAAGAGAAGGACCTTCAAAAATCTTCAATTATCATAGGATGTTCACGTCCATATGAAACCAAGGTTTTATCTCTATTCCACATCCAGTTCTGCCATACCTCTAGCATGCTGTGCTTACTCTTCTAAAATAGCTTCTAAAATTTATTACTTTTTAAGATGAAGGGTGTGGGGGAAGCAGAGAAACAGGGAAGGCCAGACTAAATTAAGATCACAAAACCACACTATATTTTCAGCAACAAGCTGATCTCCTATGAAACAGGATTTCAAACTTCCTTTGGATTCCCTAGTAAACAAGTTCCCAAGAGCTTTCTGTGTATGATGACAGCAAATTTTCCTTTTTATTTTTTTTTTAATAATTCTTCAGAAAGGGCACAAACTGATCCTTTGGAGAGATAGTGCTTTTTATCTACAGGGACTTTGTAAACAAATTGATCCAGATGTTTTGCTTTAGAACTCTCCAGACATAGTAAATTATTCCTCACTACATCAACACTTCACTTCCTCTATTTGCAACTAACATCTCAAAACAGAACACTTTTCCAAAGACAAATAATTGAAGTGGATTAGCATTAAGAAGACCATTTGCACACTTTTTAAAATACAATATGTCTTCTATATATGAATGCATTTGGTTACATATAATCGTTTCCAGAAAGGATCAAGATCAAATATATTAAGAATGTATTTGGATCCTTTTCCTAAGCCACTGAAAATTTATCAAAGAAATCCTAAGAATTTTTTTTTCCTTTCCTTTGTTACTTGATTTATCACATTTATCTTTAAAAAACCCCCAGACATGTGGAATGGTAATGGACTCCAAAGTCTGAGTAAAAACTCAGACAACAACTACCCTAGCCAATTAGAATGAAACTAAAGTGGGAAAAAGTAGAAAGAGACAGAATAGGTACATGAACTAGGTAAAAGATATTTAAGAATATTTGACAATATAGGCATGTAAACATCCAAAAATTGATGGAGAAGAAACAAACCTGCTCCCTGTGTTTATTAACGGCATGTCCAAGAGACTATTCTTCAGAAATGCATATATAGATTTTTTTTAAAATTTTTTTAAACCAGTAGTAAAAAGAGTTAATTTACTTTAAAGATATAAGGGGCTTTCAGAAATAAGAACAAGACAAATATATTACCTGTAAAAAGAGCACTATTAAATATATCCCAGCTAAATATACCATATCAAAACACATTTTGCTGACTTCCTTAACTATATTTAGACATTTCTCTTTCATTTTAAAATGTGACCAGTTTCTCCATAGCGTTGAAACAATCTCTCCTCTTTACATGCTTTCTGAAGATCTCATGCTGTCAAATACAGCAACCAGATTTCCATCCTATGCTTCCTGAATTAGAATATTTGCTTTAAAATGAAATCATTGGTAGCTTTCCAGTTACCGTAAGGACAGCGGGATCAACCGAGTGCACAGCAACAGATTACGAAGCAGGTGGCTTGAGGCTAAATCTAAACAGTTTCCTCACATAGCTTGGTAAAGTGGGGTGCAGTTAACTCCTAATGAGTGTTAAGGGCTGTCTAGTCACTTAGTTGTATACAAGGTCTAGACAGGTCAAGGTCTAAGGATCAGAGCTTCTAATTACATTCTATTAAATACTCGTTAGTTGTAAAAGATGTCACTAGAAGACCCATCAGAGCTATAGTGTCTAATTATTAAATAGTAGTGCCCTCATAAGACCCTCAGGACTTGAAAAACTATGATAAGATACTGAAAAAGAAAAAGAGACAGCCAAAAAGAAGGTGAATCTGAGGACACAGCTGAAAATTGAGGTCATTGTTCTATATTACATTCCCCATGTAAAAGAGGAATTTGAAACTCATCATCTATTGAATCAGTCGGTATTTGGCAGCATCATTTCTAATGTTGAGTTAAACCATTTAGGAGGCAGATTCAGAGAGTCTTTCATTGCAAAATGAGCAAATAATGAAATACATTTATTTCATAACCTGCATTTGTTACAAACACAACTCACTGAACTGTTGCTCATTCCCTAAAAGCTAATAAAAAGGAGAAATTAATATGACTAAAACCAGCATGGTTTTTTAGTTCCTTTAAATAAAAGCCTCACATAAAAGCTCTTGTGGTTTGGTGATACTGTGCTGTTGCTGACTGGCAGAGCAGGATCTGGTGACACAATGCCCTGACGGCTGTTGTTGTGCTGTTTTTCTCCCAGTACTCACACCAGGAGAATACACCAAGTCAGACAGCTAAGAGGGGATAGCACCTGTTAGGCATGAATTCTGCAACAACATGATTTCAAACAGCAACAACCCAAGTGAGTAGTAAATAAATAACCAGCTCAATCTTTGAGTGGAGAGAGGCACCCACTTGCACGCAGCCAGGAACGCCAGCACTCAACTGGGTCATAAGCAAAGGTAACACTTGTGTCTTAGGACAAGGAATGCTGGTATACAGTGCTAAGGACTGATCTTGCCCAGGGAGGATGATCTCAGGAGATAGAAATATGTTCCCCAGGGTCAGGAGACGATTTCCTGAGGTTCCCTTTAAGGGCAGCACAGCAGTGCTGGAATAACTCCAAGGTACTCTGACATTTCCCTTCTTTTCTTTCTTTCTTTCTATTTGAGCCCCCAAAAACATGACACTGTTCAGACCTCTTGGACATATGAAACTTTTTGGAAAATGAAAAACTCCAGGTTTTATCA
Source organism: Atrichornis clamosus (assembly GCA_013400975.1). Taxonomy (NCBI): domain Eukaryota; kingdom Metazoa; phylum Chordata; class Aves; order Passeriformes; family Menuridae; genus Atrichornis; species Atrichornis clamosus. The sequence goes on from WBMZ01005587.1 coordinate 222,218, forward strand.
TGACCTCTGGTGCTTCTCAGTCTCCTGACAGCCCTTGAATTACCTGGACTGCAGCCTTGCTTGCAGTATCTTGGCTCTGCTGTTCCCTTTTTGCCTGGAACCAATTAATGCATTAGCACAGAAAAAAAAAAAAAAAGGAATTAATCATCCTTTTTTGAACCTCAAAAGATTCAAGTTTTGTACAGACCTTTATGGAGCTGGGGCAAGATCTGAACTGAGTTACCCTTTCCTAGCTGACAAAAAGTTTTGCTATTTCCCTTCTTGCCAGCTGACATCTAAATTGTGGAACTGCATTTATCATGTTTGCTTCCCTTCCCTCTATCCTCTATAGCACCCTGGTAGAAGCTAAAACGGGCACCGCCTTCTACAGGCACTCTCCCGCTTTCCCTCCCAGGATTCAAACGGTCCAGTACAAGGTGGCAAGAACCTCCACTTCGTCACCTCATCTTTTTGTGAACCTTTTTTAGCCTCAAACTGCAACATATCAATGCCAACAGGAACACACATTTTTTACCTTGCTCATAAATGGAATACCTTCCTTTTTCCACCCAAGTGAAACTCAGAACCTCATAAATCTCTTCAGTTTCCTATAATCCTACCTATCCAGAAAAGCACCTTTTAGTTCCATTCCCTCCTCCTGACACAGTTAACCTGCTCACTCACATCTCTCAGATGTGACGTACTGCTTCACCCTCCGTTGGACTCACAACCACTCCTCCTGCCCTGACAACAGGGCATCCCTAAGCACGTACTAAGGCTGAAAGAGTTCTTAGACTCAAAATCTGAGGATACCCTCACTCCTGACAAGCCTCTGCCTCCTCCTCCTACTCCCTTCTATTTCTGGTCCTTGATAAGAAGCAAAGGAGGCTGCAAGGAAAGCCTGCAAGAGCAACTCACATCAGCAGTGCACCAAACACTGCCTTTGCTCTACAGAATCAATCTGTAGATGCTCCTCAGGACCAGCATCATTTAATAAACTCACTCGCTGTCCACGGTAGCAGAGAGCAACATGGGCATGGCAGGATGGGGTTCAGTGACACTGGTGCCAGGAAGGTGTACCTGAACCTTCTTCAGGTACACTCTGCAGGTCTCCATGTCCTGCAATCCCAGAGCTACCAGACAGCTCTGATCCCAATTACACCTTCTTTTAATTTTTTGTCCCTTTACCAGACTTTCATTTCTGTCCCAAAATACTCCCGTATTTCTTTTTTTACCCTTAAAAACACAAGAGCTGGCTTTTCAAAATGCCAATTAACCAAGAACAGAGGGGAAATGACACATCAGGAGTAAAATGGAGCACTCAATTCTCTGACTTGCTAATTAGGATTTATGTACTGGAAAAATCCAATTCCTGGCACCGGTGAGTTAATAAAGAAATGAAAAAATGTCTGGAAAATTGGAAAAACTGGTCTAATTGTCTAAAAAAACTAGCACATCTGGCCATTTCTCCACACATTGTTATTAGCACCACAATTATTTCAGCAGGAGGCAAGCTGGGAAGAAGTAATACATGACCAAAGAAGAAAAGCAGTAGCAGGAAAACCTACCATTCAGGCACTAACTCCTGAGAGAAAGCAGACTTGCCACTAAACAGAAACGTCTACTTTAACATGCACTTCTTGAAACTGTGATTTATAGTGTTTAAACTTGAGATAATTATTTCCACTAGGGGTATCACAGCTGCAAAATTACCCCATTCTTCCTGTGCAGTCATTTACATTGGTACATGAATTACTAATATTCTGATATTTACCTGCTTTTTCTAGTGGTAGAAAGGCAAATATGATGTGCAAAACAAGAGAAAACAGATCTCCAGATAGCAGTTCATATAGCACAAATGTATATATGAAGAGGATTCACTTGCATGCTCTTGAGACTAAAATGCTCAGCATAAAGATTTCCCAGACCACACCAGTGAATCTGGTAAGTTACTTGTACTTCTTTCATAATTGTTTTTAAGAGGAAGGCAAGAAAAAAAAAATTCCAGGAATAATGCAAAGAACAGTTGCACTTTGTTGATTCTCCTTTGAGTTTTTTGCTTTTATATATTTTTGTGGTGATGTTTCATAATACGATCATTTAGACAGTTTAATGGGGTTCTCTTGCTCATTCTGCAGCAGGAATCTTAAACAGAATGAGCCTCTTGCTAACATATTGATTACTAAGACCTTTTTCTTTTTTAAAATGTGCATAAAATTACCAGCCATGCTTCAAAAGTAAGGTATGTTAATTTACATTGTATCTCAACTGGGCAAGATTGGGTAAGAGACTTGACCAATTCAGTGCTAGGCAGTATAACACCTGTCTTTCAGTCCCTCATGTCCCACAGGAAAATTCAGAAAGGAAATGGGGTCTCAGGCTCTCTATTCAATTTGCAGGGTAAGTTCATGCCTCTGAATTTAATCCAAAGCAGCCAACACACCATGCAAGCATCTGATGCTAACATATTCAGGAGGCAACTACCTAGAAGTTGCCTAGATGGGAGCTATGCCTTAAATTCTGGTCATTCAGGGCAGCAGTTTCATTTATAGAGTATCTGGAGCCCACAAGCCTTGACTCATGTTTCATAACTATCTCTCAAAAAAAATAAACACAGTTAATTATTTTCTATTAAAAGCAGGTCAGGAAAGCAGATGGATTCCTGTCTTCATATAATCACCCAGTAATGGTCCAGGTACTAAAGGATCTCATTTTTTCCCTTAGTTCAAGGGAGCTCAAAATGACATCGCCAAAGAAAGGTTCCTACTTACAAGTATGCTCAATCCCTCAAGCATAGTCGAGATCTGGGCCCAAAACAGACATGAAAAACTGAAGCATAGCAGATCAGTAGACTTACTTGTAAGGAGGCATTCCTTTTCCTCTTCTACCAGGACTTTCTCTTTACTTTATCAAGCTGCAATTTCATGCAAAATGCACAATATATCCTGGGAGCAGGGAGAACAAACACGTCTCTCTGTGAAATCTGAGCCCTTCTTCACTGCATGCTCAAGAGAACAGTGAAGCATGACACAGCGAGTAGTCAACTACTGCCTACCCCGTGGCAAAGCTTCAAGGAGTAAGATGAAGAATTCTCTGCCACACAAACCAAGGTTAAATGATAGCCTAGAGTCCAGGTATAACTCAATCAGTGGAAGATGTAGGATTTTATTCCGTCAAATAAAGGGAACTGAATCATTCTTGTCCTGATCAAGTATCTCAACTTTCAGGCTGGGTGAAACCCCTTGAGGTGACTTTTAGAAATAAGTTAGCATCTGCCACTCTTTTTTTTATGAAATGACTGAATGTCTCAGCATATGAATATCCCTCATAGATTAAATCCATCCCGAAATTCACAAACCTGCCAGCTTTGCTCTTTCCCACACTGGTATATCATCTGCCTCTTTAATTTAACCTTCTTCTTACATGCTTTCCGACATTACTCAAACACCAAGTAATTTATTTCTAAATATGTTGCTTCAACATGTTTGGTTTTATCTCTTGAAACTAGCAAAACATTCTTCCTTCGCCCAAAGAAGTGGTCAACAAAACCCAACCATATTCATCTCAACCATGTCAAAATTTCAGTTAAGCATACCAAAGAGACACAGGGAAAGGGGAGAAAGGTATGAACTTGGACTAATGGACTTGCTGTGCTTCAACTTGGAATGCAAAAGAGCATCTCAGCAAGTCCATACAAAATATTTATTTGCCGTTTACAGTTACCAGATATTATGTTCCCATCCACATACAGAACTGACCAACTTTTTTATATGCTATACTAGTATGTGAAGACATAAACATAGGAATATTCTATTCCTAGATCTCTTTCAGGTCAGTATGTGATTTAGATATTGAGGTGCTTTGCCTTGTCCATATTAAGGTGCATGTACAAAAGACAACACTCAGGCTCCTGGGGAATATGTAGAAAAGACAGTCAGTGACTGTTGATCCCTGGATGATGGTGAGTCATAGCTGGATGGCAAAAAAATCCCTGTTATTACTGCTCCTTTCTACCTACCTTGTTTTTAAATCAATGGCTGCCCATATTGGCAGAGATGCTCAAATTGTCCATGAAGCAGCTCCTCAACTGTAGTTATCTACACCTGGAAATTTCTGACCCCTTGCTTCACCAATAACCTTTGGCTCCCCAGCAGAAGCTACCTATGCACTTTAGCCATTTCTAATGTCCAGATGGACAAAAAATTGCATGAAAAAAGTAAAGAACATGGGTCAGCTAGAGATGTCTAAAATTTCACCAGTTAGTTTAATCCATCTGTTCATAAACCAGTGCCCATGAAATGTAGGACACTCCAGTTTCAGAAGGGGGCAGAAGGGAAGAAAAAGTTCAAGATCTCTTTTGAAATTTTTAATTATAATGGATTTGATTTTTTTAAAATCTTAATAAAGATCACGAAACCATATAGCAGCAGTTGCCTTAATGTCTTCAGTGCTTATAATTAATCTTTGGTCTCAGACATTAGACAGTGAGTTTTGGATTCCAGAGGCAATAATTACATGGTAGTTATCCCGCAATTAGTTTGAAATCAGTCTCTTTGAGACACTTGTACTAAAGACCTATGTCATTAGAGAGTACCCATACAGTTGAATCATCACATTTTATGAGGGATCATTTTGTTGTTTGGCCTCCAGTGATGACTGCTGCCCCATTCAATGTTTACAGATTCTCATCAGCTCACACTGAAAAACCAGTATTGTCAATAGTCAAAAATGCACTTTTCCCTGCATTACCCCTCCTACCATGCCCATTCTCATCCACAACAGATTATTGGCCAAGGTTTCCAAAACTGATCATTAATGTCCTCTTCCTCAGAGATGCAACTGAAAATACCATTTTTTAATTTTTCACCCCTAACCTCTGAGACTAAGATGTTTCAAAGAGACAAGATACTGGAATTTAATTTTTTTTAATTTTAATCACTATGATCAAACCAGATTAATTAATGAATACAATTTTAAATAATCAGATTTGCTTTTCCCCATTAATATAACTTGTTTACTATGTATACTTCAAGTGCCAACAAAAGCTACTAGGATTGTGTCACTCACACAAAACCAGAATCAAATACCACTTCTCCAACATGAAGGAAGAACAACTTGTGAAGAATTTTACATCTTTGTATCTCAGTGCACTTTGACAAAAAATAGCATAAGTGTTCTCATCCGTACTTCACCTAACAAGGAACTGAAGTGCGAAAGGGTCCCCAGGTGTGTTCCATGCAGAGCTGGAAGCATGGAGAACAGCCCCTCTAGATATTGGCCCTTTGCATACGTTTTTTTTTTTCTCCTTACTTTTCTCCCTTTGTATTAGAAAGTCTGCTGTCAATGACTCTCATGATTGACCACATGATATTACAAAAGTCAAGCAAGTGAAAACTAAACAACTGTGGAAAAGAAACTGAAAAGTGAGACTACTCTAAAGTCTTTGTTTCTTCTTTTTGTTTTAAATTACTCTTTATTTTTTCCGCAACTAACACAGGCTTTGATTAAGATTTTCTTTGTTAAAGAATCAACATTTTCACTCCTGCTGTTCTTTAGAGAAAGAAATGAATACCTATCCTCTGAGATACCCAGGAAATCACCAGGAAAACCATAACAGAGCAGACTTGGTATTTCTTAAATTTCTAAGTAAAAATCAAACAGCAAAAAAAATCAAAATGCTTTATAGAACATAAAGCAGCAAAGAAGACTTATGCCAAAGCTTAAAATAAATTATTTCAAATCTTCCTTAAAAAAAAGGCAGGCAGGGGGAGCATCATTAAGCTGGATTCCATGGAAAGAGAGTTGTTGTGCTTTGGGGTTTTTTTGGTTTGGACTATATTTTTTTAAGAGCTAAAAGAAATTTCAAGGCTTACACTTGCCTTGGAGCCTCATTGCCAATTTTTGTGGTTTTACAACCACAGTTTCTTATTTTTCTTTTTTTTCCTTTCTTTTTTTTTTTTCTTTCTTTTTTTTTCTTTTTTGAGAGGGAGGAGTTGTTTGTTTATTTTTCTAAAGTATTTTTCTCTTTCCCATTGTCATGTATGATACTCACACACTAAACAAGGGAAACTAACACCAAAGGGCATACAGAGAAACTGCCTATTCAAACCAAATGGCATTTTCCCCTCTTCATCACCAAAGTCTAAATGCTCTAACCAGCAGGACTCTTAAAGTGAGAAAGAGATTTCTCCTCTCTTCCCAGCCTGATACTCAAGTTATGAAGGACCTCAACTCCTCCACCAGTTTCTTTCCTAGGCTGTTCCAGAGGCATAATTTCCAAGAAGGAATTCTACCCAAAATGCATATGAATGTACAAGACAATCAGGATGAGGGCACAAAATAGAGTATTTCTTCCTTCCTCCTTTCTTTAGACTTGCAATTAGGTTAGTACTGATGGCACTTTGTCTGCTATGAAGGAGAATCTGTGAATTATCATTGTCATATTATAAGTACTTTGCCTACTATTGGCTGGCACCAAATAAAACCAAAGAAGCTTCTGCATGCACAAGTCTTCTCTGCATCCAACTTGAAAAGATTTATGAGGATAGCCAGGTATCCTCCTAAGGGAAAGCCAGGTTCTGACAGTGGCACTGTGAACTTCTACGTCTACTGTCCTGGGTACTTTCAATATTTATGAGTTTTATCTTAAAAACCTCTCTGAAGAAAGAGCAAAGGTTTGGGTTTTCCTGATTGCTGCAGGCCTCTGCTAATTTGTCATACTGTGGCTGATGTTATGGTTGGGAAAAGAGAACATCCTTTGCTGATTATGATGCTTATGATTTTGCAATCTTGTTTGAAGTTTTAAATAAATAACAGCTTCTTAACAGTAGCTTGAAACAAACAGTGACATTGTCCCTGGCCTGTGTATGATATTTCTTGGGTTTGGTGGTGGGTTTTGGCAAGGGGAGGGAGATGAGTTTCCCTCTGTCATTTTTCTTCTTGCACACTTCTAGAAAATCTAGCCTTCAATGTAAACATCCCCAAGGTTATAGGGAATGCTCCCTTCTACTTCTTGATCATCTCAGTGAACCCAAAGCAAGTAAGAGGGGAGACTGACATAGAAAACAAAGCTTTAGAGATGCGGCCGCTTCAGTCATGAGACCTACCTGGACTTCTTTCCTGCAATATCTTTGGAGACAAAGGACCTTTAAGACATCCATCCTTCCCAAAGTCCAGGATAGGAATAGTCAATTTCATATCATGTTGTGTGGATTGCTTGTGATTCAGCCTTGTTTGACACAGTCTGCACTGTTCTCACAAGCCACATACCACAAGGGAAAATCTGAGTTGTTGATGGGTTTTAGTGACTAAGTTTTGACAACATTAATAAAGAATTTTACAATTTCTTGGTGTTTATTTCCAAACTATTTGACTATTTTCAGTTTAAATTATAACTTTCCACCATAGAAGGCATTCAGGCCAACTCAACTGATCTTCACTACATCACAAACTGATAATCGGCAGGGGTGTGGGTTTCCCTCTGTATTCTAAGGACTGCTCATGCTTTTCATAGCTAAGTCAAGGTGGGAATCTCAGAAGAGAAGTTTAGAAAGAATTAGTTGGTTTAAGACTTCTTGTTTACTTCTTAAGCTCATGAAAAATGTATTGCTCTAATAAAAATGGAGTAAAAATAAATAAAAGGAGCATTAAATTAAAGGAACTTAAGCTGACAAGTTTGACTAACCTGATCTCCTTCTATGACATGACCCACGTGTGGATGACGGAAGGCTGTGGATGTTGTCTACCTAGACTTTAGTAAAGCCTTTGACATCGTTTCCAATAAGATTGTCCTGGAGAAACTCGCTGCTCAGGGCTTGGACCAGCATAATCTTTACTGGGTAATAAACCAGTCGGCTGACCCCAAAGATTTGTGGTGAATGGATTTACATTCAGCTGGCAGTCATTCACCAGTGGTGTTCCCCAAGGCTCAGTGTTGGGGCTATCCCTTTTTAATGTCTTTATCAAAGATCTGGACACGGGGATTGAGGGCACCCTCAGTCTGCAGATGACACTGAGTTGGGTAGGAGAGTCAATCTGCTGGAGATTGACAAGCAAGATTCTGCAGAGGGATCTGGATGGGCTGGATTGACGGGCCAAGGCCAATGGTGCAAGGGTCAACAAGAGCAAGTGCCAGATCCTGCCCTTGAGTCACAACAACCCCAGGCAGTGCTACAAGGTCAGAGTGCTGAAAAGTGGCCCAGTGAAAAAGGCCCTGGGGGTGCTGGTTGACAGGGATTGAATATGAGTCAGGGTGTGCCCAGGTGGCCAAGAAGGCTAATGTCATCCTGGCCTGTATCAGCAACAGTGTGGCCAGCAGGACCAGGGCATTGATTGTCCCCCTGTACTTGGCACTGGTGAGGTCACACCGTAAATCCTGTTCAGTTTTGGATCCCTCACGAAAAAAAGATGTTGAGGTGCTGGAGCGTGTCCAAAGGCACTGGGGAAGGGCCTGGAGCACAAGGCTGATGAGGAGCAGCTGAGGAAGCCGGGGTAGTTTAGTCTGGAGAAAAGGAGGTTCAAGAGGGACCTTACTGCTCTCTACAACCTCCTGAAAAGAAGGGTGTAGTGAGGCGCGGGATTGGTCTCTTCTCCCAGGTAACAAGCGATAGGACAAGAGGAAATAGCCTCAAGTTGTGCCACTGGGGGATTAGGTTGGATATGAGGACAATTCTCTTCACAGAAAGGGTTGTCAAGCATTGAAACAGGCTACTTGGGGAAGTGGTGGAGCCACCATCCCTGGAGGTAATTAAAAGGCACGTAGATATGGTACTTAGAGACAACCAGCTAGGCAGTGCTGGGTTAACAGTTGGGCTCAATGATCTTAAAGATTTTTCTAACCTAAACAGTGTTGTGATTATATATATATATATATATATATTCTATAAACCAGAAGAAATGCAAAGGCGTTACAAGTCCTCAGGAAAGGGTGGTTTTCTTTTGTATTTTACAGTACTTTTAAAGTTTCTCAAATATAAGCAATGTGTTTTACTCTGCAACATCATACTCTTTGTTCCACAGTTTGAAAAAACAAATTCTCCTTTTAGCCACTGCTTTTCCAGACCATGGGAAAATACCAACAGTGAATTTAAGATTCATGTTCCTGAAGAAGTATACATGTTGTCATGATCTCATGTATACTACTGCTTGAGAGCTTGGTTACACACTCCATGACTGTTTGTGGAAACATTGACATTTTCTTCTAAAGATGAGGATTTACTGTGAGTGAAAGGGGTTGATTTGCAGCAGCTTACCCAAAACAGAATTTCATTATCATGGCATTGAAATGCTAGAAATAGACATTTCAGAAAACAAAAATAAGAACTATGCTCTTCCCATTTCGCTCTCCCATTATCACTCTGTGGTAATTCCCATCTTCTGTAATGTCTTGCCATCTGTATTCAAGTTCCTGTTTAGCTCCCTTCCTTCAGGAAACCAACTTCTCAAATTATCAGCATTTCTACCTTATGTCTTTTATCTTTTCTTTCTTCCTCTCAGCACCTTTTGCCTGTTGCTTCTCTTCTCAGTATCTCATCTCCACATTTCTTATGGAACTGCCTTTGCATTTCAGGCTCCTGAGTCAGTTTGCTCTTAGTACCAGAGAGGTTTTAGCCACAGGTGAGCATTTGTCTGGGTAGTGAAAAACCACTAAACCTGGGCATAAAAGCAACTATTATTTATAAAAACATAAAGTTCATCTGCAGGTAACATTCCTATTATAAAGACCTAGAGTTTGGTTCAGCAGCAAGGAATAAGAAAACATGGACTGAAATTGTCATCTCATATATTTTACATGGGGACATTTTTCTAGGTTCACTGCAGCACAGCCTGGTCTTGAGCTTAGCATTGTTCTTTTTACAGCATACATTTTTTATCAGCTGAACACAAGCGCTCCCCATTCATGCTACAGATTATCTAATCTTAATTGTACTCCATTTTTCTTATATTTTGAATATTTACCTAGATATTTTGCAGGATTTCTCCAGTAGCTCCTGCCGAAGTTGTGAGTAATCCCACTACCATTCTTTCCCAGATGTTCAGATGACTGTGTTTCAGAGAACCCACAACTCTATTGTCAGAGATTTTATCAGTCTGCTTCCACAGTCCTTTTTAACTTCTTGTTATATATGACCTAAAACCTCAGTGCCGAAGAGAACCTAACACAAGTGTTCGGTGATACACTTATCTATTGCCCCTCCAACACAAGCTGAGGCAGCAGATGTTCACTGGAGTTTTCTGTAGGTTGATGTCTCCTGCAGGATACATGCTCAGAATCAGTGAAGATTGGCATTTTGAAAGTTCTTAACATGCTGTGGTTTATCTAACTTTGTTTCCTGATTAGTAACACTATTTAGGGATGAAGATTTCTTTGTGCTGGGCTCTGTGGTAACATAAGCAAAATATACATACTCTGTACCAATGAAATTACATTACAGGCATAGAAAGGGTAAGAAACAAAATACTAAAGGCAACAGCACAGCACCAGGTAGTTCAACCTGTAGGAACAATCACTAGGGACCTACTTTTTGCCAAGGTTTCTTTTACCTATGCAGAAAACAAAACAGAAAAATTCTAGGGTCTAGAGTAAGACTACATATTTGTTTACTGGCTGGCTACAGGAAATTATTTCCAAGCACTAGGAGCAGCAGAAAGAAAAAGACAAAGGTAATTGCTTGAAATAAAAAACAAGAAATTAAGGCTGACATCAGTACCAAACTGGAAGGCCAGCTTGGAAATAACATTTGAAAGTGAAGCTGAAAATACAAAAGACCACAAAACCAAAGCAAAATGGTTCACATTTGTTAGGAGACATCAAAATGATTGCATATAGAGGAGAATCACGGACCTTAGACAATTCTATCAAAAAAGCATTAAGATCTGAAAATGATGACTCAGAAGAAAGTTTCTGTTGGATATGACTTTCCAGGTCAAAGGCCTGAATAGTAGGAAAGATGGTGATCAAGCAAGAAGATATTGGAAAACCCTTGGGTGAGAAATTTAAAAACTCAAGTGATGCAACTCTAGATGCAGGCTAACATGTTCGCAATCAGTTCTGGTAGAGGACAATAATTATGTTAAGTGTCTGGGAAAAAAATCAGAAGTTACATTCAACACCGCATAAGGAATAGGTCCTTCTAATTTTAGTCTGTTAGTTTATAAAATTCTTTTGCTTTCATTGTAAAGTATATGACTTCTATTCTATGATTCTCATCATTGCTACATTAATTTCATGAAAATACCGAAGGGAAATAAAAGAGTTGAAGTCTGCTGAAAAGAATACTCAGTGGATTCAGTAAGAGGGATTTTGCAAATGTGAAGCATGGCATATATTGGCAGAGCTCCATTGATTCTAAGGGAAACCTGCCAATCTGTGTTCAAGTATCAACTTCTCTCTGTTTCCAAATAAATGAAGTGTTTCTGACCCATAGGTTAACTCTCATATTCGCAATATTCATAAAAATGATTGATACCCTGGCTTTCTCTATGTCTAGATATGTATGGCAAGTTACAGAAATGTCTTACAGATGATAAATGAAGAGACAGAGAATATCTGGAAAAACTGGACAGCTCCAGACATTTTCAGTTGCTCCTGTTCTTTTTCTCTCTTCAAAACACCTGCCAGACTTAACTGGAGAAAACAAAAGATACTTCCAATAATGGGCAAAGACAGTGAATCATCTGGGAAAAATCTGATTTGTTTTTTTTCCTCTTTAACATATACAGATTTCAAGATCAAAACGTGCTCCATATAAACAGAAGAGAAGCAATTACAGTATACATGGTTCTGAAGCTGGTATCTCTCTAAACAGGTGTAAAGTTAGTTTTTCTTACAGGCATTTTGAAGCTATTGCCTCAGGAATGATCAATAGAATAATAGGGAACAAAACTGAGATATTCTTTTTTACCCCTTGTATATTGAACAGAGAATATGTTACCCTTCAACTTACTTAAATAATAAGGTTTTCCTACAAAGATAATCCAACTGAACAATGTATTAACTGAAGAGTAAGTTTCATTTGTCCTTCAAAATTAATGGCCTAGTCCTGAGCATATCTGAGCAGTGGCTTGGAAGAAACACAGTTGAACCACATATTTTGAGCCAAGCATGAGAATTGTCAAAAGTATCTACCAAATCAAAAGCATCTACCAAACGATAAGCACTATGACAGGGTGCTTTGCAAGAATTTAAGAACAACATGAATCTGTTACTCCACAATCCTGCATGTTCTACAGTCGTCTATGTCTGTGCAAAAAGATTGCAACATGTACAGATAAGATTTTGCATTGATGCCAATTACTATACAATATGTAAAGCAGCAAAAAATCAAGCCTTCTGTCTCCCAATGGGGATAACCAGTGGTGTTTACTCACTGACTGCTCTCCCTAAAACATTAATATATTTGTAAGACTGCTATATGAAAAACACATTCCCCAATGGCATAATACTTTAAAAGACTCAAAAAACAAATAAATTAATTTAGCATGTTATGAAAGAATTAAACAATACTAACATTTTTTTACTGTTCCCATGAGAACTACTATTTTCTTATATGCCTGCTCTTTGCCTCTTGCCAAAATTCAAGATGGCCCCAGAGAAAGGCAGGATAAACCTGCTAGTTATTTATGTGAATAGCAATTGCCATTTCTGAGCTTACATCTGGTAGAGGTCACCTTCCTAAAAAGGACAAGACAGGGTGACATTTCTTCTGACACCAAGTCCTCTGGGAGTTAACTACAAACACATTTCCACCTTGTTTTAATACTGTTTTAACAAGCAGAAGCAAAGTATTAATATATTTAAATATATTTCCTTAGTAAGATTAAAATTATTTTGTTACTGTTCTGGAATTTCAAATAACATCACCAGATTAAAAAAAGAAAGGTATTTAGATCATCCTACAAGATTTTAAAGGGTTTTGTTCTACAGAATCATGCAAGATAATAAAATATGACTGTACTACTTCTAAACCAATGTGGTGACATGCTACTTTGTTAAAAGTATTGGCATATTTAGGGATAAATTCTTAAATACTTAATCAGAAATTATAAAATATACCAGATAACCTAATTTATCTTCTATTCTCAGAAATGCCTGTCAGTTTCTGTGGTCCAGAAAGGAAGTTTTCAATGAGCTTCTCTTGCCCCTTTGTAAACTCCCTCATCCCAAGTCCCAGGTCATAGTGACACTGGAGCAGAGACCCATTGGCACATAATGCTCTGAAAAAACAGATCTTAGGACATATTGAAATAATTCTTACGAATTCTGAAGCCATCAGAGTCAACAGCAAAACCATCACTGACTTTAACAGAGCTCAGATTTGTCTCTCAAGTCTCTTCACTACACAGCAACTTTACTGGTTCAGCAAAGGTGACTTCTGTGAGATGACCACCTTGACCACCGCGGTCAGAACGGCCAACACACGAGGCAGTTCACTCAGGGGTGAGTGACATTCTAACATTTCAGTTGTATGCACTGCTTGAAACAGGGGTAATTAGATTTAAACCAGGCAGAAATTAGCTGGATGTGGATTTCATAACATGTAAGGAATGGGCCGTGAGTCCATGAGGGAAGTATGCTACCACATGATTCCCCCCTCCCTTATCTACTCAGCATGTATACATCAACCAAGTGTCGCAGTGGCATCCCATAAGTACATAGTGAAATGTGAATTATCTTATGGAAATGCTGGTTGCAAACACATTTGTACTTTGTTCTCTAATTCACTTTAGTTTGCCTGTTGTGTTGTTGAAAAGATAGCCTTGACATCATAGTTAAACTTTACTCAGTGTGATTCTTGCAAATAAAAGGCCAATTTTTTTTTAACTGGAGACAATGTTAGAGCTACATCTGTAATATACTTTATTACAAACTAATCACAGAACCACACAAAATGTACTGTTCATTACTCATGGCATACTGAAACTATGAATACTACATTTTCTTACTTTGATTAGAGGCAACAATTGTTTTTGTAGCCCAGTACAAATCACAATGGTGGGGGAGGAGGAAATGAAAGCATACTGAAAAAATATTACTAATATACTATGATTTGATACATATGTCCTGTAGCTGTTGTGAACAACATTGATAACAAATTGTAATGTGATTAATATGCTTTTAAAGATATTTTGGCCTTCCATTGTCTGAATATACAATAATGATCAGAACTAAGTGTATGAACAGGAAATATCACATGAAGACCTGGAATTCTACAATTTCAGGGGGGAATATCATTACAAGACAATGTCAGTAATAGCAATATGTGTATTTCCTATTAAGAAGATGCATATGATGCAGATAGAAGCAAAACAAGAATATTTACATTTAGAATAAAAATTAGGTACTTTGAGCTACACAATCACTGAAGGACTTTTCTTTGTAAAAGTAACTCCTACCTCCACAAAAAAATAAAAAAAAGAAAAGAAAAGAAAAAAGAAAGAAAGAAAAATTTAAAATATGGGCGCATCTGAGGTTGTAGGTTTTACTTGTTAGATCTTGTCTTTTGAGATTGCATAAATGTAAAGCCTCAGGTATTATTTATAGCACTAGAGAATTCATGGGGAAAAATCAGTAACCCACATATATATACTTGCAAATATGAAAGAACACAGAAGTGCAGAATATTTACACCAAATGGGCACAGGGTAAAAAACTGAATGTATTAAGTACATCTGAGTGTCAACCCCTCTCCCAAACATTACTTCACTAGAGAAACAATAACGGAATAGAGAAAGTGCTCTGACTGCAGTTGGAGAAGAGGCAGAAAATTGGTTATGTTTCAAAAACATGAACATTTTTCACAGGACACAATATAATTAATGTATGCCATGCTCTTGAGCACAGACTTCTGAAGCACTGCAGGTTATTTCTTACCCAGAGGAAACTGAAATCACAATCAATGCAACAGTATGGTAATCCATAAATTAGTAAAATCTGAGCACAAACAACTTGATTAACACAGTACCAAGGTGTCTTATGGAGCCAGGAAAAACTCTGCATTTAAAAAACCCATGCAAGACATAGTTACTGCCCTTTAAAAAAACTTGGGAAATCTTTTCTAATCTATGTGATACACCAAAGCTCTAATAATTTCTTAGAAATCAACCTTATTTTGTACTCAGAAGCACTAGCAGCTATAAATCTGGACAGATACATAAATGTCTACCTTATGGGTAGGTTCTGTACTGTTGCAAAAAATAGTGCAAAGCATAGCATAAAATGTCTGTGAAATAATTTTTAATAAATTTTAATACTAGGAGCAATGATTTATATCTGAATATTTTGGAAATCAGGATAGCTTTGGCATTTCTGAATCATGAAAAATAATTTCCTTTGCACCAGTCTAATAAGACAGCTTTTAAGTAGGCAAAATTTAAACAGATGAAATCATAAATTAAGAAAACAAGGACATTATAGTGTTGAATTTAGTGACCTGAGCAGGTAAATCCCCATTAAAAAAAGTTTGTCATCAGATTTGACAAGATGGTGGTTACTAAGCACACCATTAAATATTTTAGGAATTCACTGGAAGACTGTTCTTTTCAACAGTGGCTGCATTTTTGTTATTAATTCAACAATCCCACCACAGAAAAAGTAAACAATTTAAAGTATTCTTTTGAAAACAGGCATCCGAGAAGAAAGATGTCCTAATTACTGAACATTTCTGCCTCATCCATAGATGTGGCTCCATGATTGAATCCAGCCCAGCATAAGGAAAAATAAAGAGCGCAAATTAAATACATGCAGGAGAGCTGAGCTTGGCTTCACGCCCACTATCATCATAGTTAAACTTCATTTCCAAGATCCACCATAACACTTTCCTCTTAAGCTTCCTCTGGGTCACAACGACCTTTGTTAAACATTATAACAAATGATAAAATGAAGACTGGGAGTACATTTGTTGCAGTTAAAATTGAAAGGAACCAGGGGATCTGAACCAGATTGCAGATAAATGTAATATATTGCTGAGCTACATTCCTCTTTGTTCCAGATGTGTGATTTGTTACTAGTTATAACAGAATGCAAGCTGTACTTTGTAGAGACTAAAACCAACACATTACAGAGTGCAGAAGCACCATCTATCAATTTTCTAAAAGGAAATTGCACCTGCCTGCAATCTTGTCCTCATTTGACTGAGTCCCCTGAGTAGCACAATGATAAATCAGCAACAGCTCTTCACATTTGAAGGGTGGGGTTTTGCTCTGGCTTCACAGAAATGAGTCTAAGAGTCTAAATTTAGCAGGTAGTAAAAGTTTATCCATGAAAAAAAATTACAGGAAAACTCTCTTCACATAACTGTGTACACCAGTGTAATTCACCGATTGTGCCCTGTCACTTCCCTGGGACTGACCTACATCAGTTGTATTTTCAGTCTTGCAGTTATCTCAGGCAGAGTGGGCAGCATACTCACTGCTTTGCATTAATGCCATCCTTCTCACACTTTCAAAAACGTTGACCCCTAAGTTCTTACAAAGGAGCACGGGAGTTTAGCCATGTAGCTGCAGCCCTGAGTACTGGCCCCGATCACTGCAAAAGTAAACAGTCATTTAAAGTTACTCTGTTAAAATGTTCCAGTTTATCTTCAAGCAAAAATGTTAAGCAAAGCTTTGTTTTTATTTGCTCTTTCCAAAAGACAAAGATAAAGGAAGTAGTAAAAATAATCATACTGCAAAAGGAAACAAGGCCTGCCAGTCAGGTGACATGCAAAAACTGGCTTCATTCTTATCTGGTCTCAGCTCCTGACATTTTTTGATGATTTAACACAGCCCTCACCCAAGCAAAATTTATATGGGGTTCAGTAACATTTTTGTGAGAGCAAAATTAAGTAAAACAAGGAAGAGCTGAATATGCAGATGACGATGGTCTGGGAGCTGGGTTACGCTCGGAGCCGTCTGCTGCAATGAATGGGGCTATTTGTGCCCCAGGGAACTGTTCAAAAACCTGTGTTGGCACAATACCCTGCATCCCCAAGTAAACTTCAAACATATACAGGCTGTCTCCAAAACACAGCAGGAACTATGCCCACAACACCAGTACAGCTCAATTCCTATCCATCACAACTGCCCTCCCGTTCTGTGCAGGGCTCACACCAGGACAGGACCTTCTATTTTGTGTCCCAGCATGTTGCCACTTTGCAGGGAGAAATGCTGCATGCACAAAACTCGCAGGAACTCAGCAGGAGTTACTGCCTCATGCAGAGGCAAGAGACTTGTTAAGAGTGGGGCTCACTGAGGAGGGGCTTGCCAAGCACTTTGCAGCAACCCACCTGTCCCTTTCTGCAGATGCAGAGCAGACTGGTTCATGAGGAAATCTGGAGCCAGATTTTGAATTCCCATGATTCTTCAGACTGTGTCATTTTCCAAATTCTTTGCTGTGGAAAGAAACACACAGCTGATCACACATTAGGGCAAGCATTGTGCAGGAAGACTTACACAGAGCTACTTATTGGGGAGGCCACAAAGAGGGCTGCCAGAGGAAATGACATGGAATTGCTTTCATCCTACATGAGGCAGATCCTTGAACAGGAACTAGAGAACAAGACAGTAACTCCAAGAGAATGCAGAAGTCAGCCATGACAGATCAGGTGACTGGTGGCATCATGTATTGGTATGAGGCAAAGTCAGTCAACTCTCACCAAACAAAAATCTCAGCAGGAACACACAGGCAGGAACCCCTATGTTGAAGAACGAGACACCATATCCCATTAAGAAACCACATGGGTGGAAGTTGCTGCATTATATAATGACGAGCTTGGCTCCTACCTCTCTTCATGGTAGGGATTCTCAGCTCCCAAGGAGTTCACAACTTGGAGAAGCTGTGAGATGTTGCCTCTGGCCATGGGTGTGGCTTTAGCACTACCATAATTTCCTGGCTCTTCTGTCTCTGTTGTCCACGTCAAGCGTTTTGAAGTGGCACTGTTACTTATTTCTAAGCGCAGTTGCCACTGAGGCTGAACAGTGATCCATTGTTCCTATTGTTGCTTCTGCACTCAGTGGTTCATAAAAACAATGCTTAAGATGCAACTTCAACACAGGGAGTCCCAAAACTGCCGACTGTCACAAGCTGGAAGAATCACTCTGTACTTGCCCTGCTTCTTATGCTTCTCCATGAGCACCTTCTGCTGGCTGCCATCAGGAAGAAGGTGCTGAGACCTTTGGTACAAGCATATATTGCTCCCCTCACACTCTTCCTCTGACATTTCCACGATCAACGCTGGTAGCTAAGTTCAGTTACTTTGACTGACAATGCTAATGTTCTTCCTCCTGTTGTTTAAAAACTGCTTACAAAGTGTAACACCTTGATTTTCCATGCCACTGTCCTTCCCAGATTGTACTGCATTGACTGAAGCAACCACACCATGAGAGTGAAGTAATCTTTGCTTAACAAAGAAAAGCCTGAAATAAATATTGGAACATATTTATATACTCTGATTTGGACATAACTACCAAAAAAATCCAAACATGTGTCACCTCCCTCCTCCCTAAAAAAAGAAATAGAAGAAAATCTGATCTGCATTCTGTCACCTGGTCCTCGAGACGATTTACAAATTCAACAATAATAAAGGGAATTTTTGAAGAAGAGAAAAATTAGTGAAGATGAATTTTACCAGAATTTTCCAGCTTTTGATAAAATATCAAATGGATGTTTATTTAAGCAATTTTTTTCCATTTTGAAATCCTAATTTCACCAGCTGTTTTCTTCTCACCATGGGAAAATGAGATAAATGTTTCAAAAACATAAGCAAGTGGAATTATTTTCTACTAACAGAATTCTCCATTTCATTAAGAAATTCTGAATCAAAAGCTTTCTGGATTTAAAAAATAAAAATTAAAAAAATCAGAAACTATATCTTTTAAAAACAAGTAAACAAGCATTTTTTTACTCATAAGAAATAAGAGTAAGAAGTACTCATAAGAAGTAAGAGTATGATGTACTATATGTGGAATAGAATAACTAATGATCAGAACTGTACAGCAACTCTGAATTTTAAACATATGGCAGAAGAGTATGTAGATTCAAAAGCAAAATAAAGCTTACTAAAATGGCCTGATAATTTTGAAGGCAGAGACTTAAGATGAAAGAAATCAATGCCCACAAGATGAGAGAAATCAATGCCCACAGGACCAAAACATACACATCAGAAAATGTGAGGGCTCTGGGAAAAAGCCTGTTTGGTTTCCAAAGGGAACTTTTCTTTAAGCTGTTTAATAAAACAATTGTTCAATAGATGCTTGCCTTTCTCTTAAGAGTTACTCCCAAAGGAAACCAAGTTCAATATAATTCAAAATATTTATAAATTTATATATTTTGAACAAACAGAGGTATGAGTTTACTAAAGAATGGGTAACATTTTTAAGGAACAAGTAAAGAAATTTGTGTATCATTTGTTATCACAATAAATGGCAATACTTGAATATAAAGCATATTCAAATGCTTTGTCACAGTATTTTCAACAATGTAACAGTAAACTACAAATGCCACACCAAACTGACTGAAAAAGAAAGATACCTGTATTATTCCTCGACTAGAAAAGGTAGTGCATTTTAAACAATACATGAAATTAATGACAAACTAAATCTTAAATCTTAAAAAAGGAATTCATAAATATTGTGCATCCATTTAAGATTTTTTTAAACAATAAACTTTGTAAGAAAGATACTTGCAAACAGATACTACATTCAAGATCATATTAACCAAAGTTGTCTCTGCGTATTTAAATGCTGGCAGAGGTTTGTTTCTGGCTAAACATTCAAGTCATATGTCATACCACAGTTTTGGATAAACAATGATCAAAACAGACCAGAAGAGCCATCATGAAGAACTACACAACAGAGAGAAATGATAACGATTAAAGGTTCATTTGCCCCTGTGTGCAGATAAAGGAACCTGTACTGAGCGGATGTCACATTTTTTTAGCAATGCATGTACCCAAATTTGCTTTTGGCAAACATTGCTTAACTGCTGCTGTTTTTCATGAAGTCAATGAAGACTGGGTTAGATAATGAGCTGGCATGCACTTTTGAAATGTTTACTGTGTTCCTTAAAGTAAGGGGAACATGCTGGTTCTTAAACTAATTTGTTTTTTGTTGTTGGCTTACCCCATCTCTCCTCTACTATTCTGTTCTCCCTGTCTTTGGAATAAACAGAAAATGACTGAATCTTTTTATCTTTTCTTTTTTTCTCTTACAATTATACAACTGAAGAATCGGTAGTTTCCAAATGGCAAACAACTGAGCCATGTCAAGAGCCATGTCAATCTCATGTGTTCACTCCATCGTTAACAATGAAGGAAGGGGGATGGGAGGACAAAATAAAATCTGTCTATTCTGGCCTAAATGCAGGACATGAACAAGGAGACATTCCACAAACAATGTAGTCTTTTTCTTCTGGAAGGGGGAGGTGAAGGGGAAGATGATGGTAGCAGGACTTTTGTGGAAGGAGAAGCTGTACACATCTTGCCAGTCAATACAGCATTCAGAAAGCTTACAGGGGGGAAGAATTTCCCACCCATTGTTAACTAGGAACTTGATTTGAAAATGCAGTTTTTAATTAAAATTGGCACTTCCAAGCTTCATGCTGGCATCCACCATCTTGCTAAACACTGAGCTCATTTGTGGTTCCAGCAGTTTGCAAACGCAGTCTCAGAGGTGGCAAACCATTTCCCATCCTGCCACCCTTACCCAATCCTTAGTCTCCATCTTACCATCAGTACATGGGAAATTTACTCCAGTAAGACAAACCAAGGACTGCAGGATGTGGCCTCATTTGGCTAGAATCCACAGATCCCAGACTTTATTACTTTTAAGGCATTATTAATGGACCAGAATTCTTCTGAAATGTTTGGAGGAAAACAGGGTCAATTATTTTTGAGGCTTCTACATGCTTCACTTAGACATCCACAACCACCGTTATGGACAGAGATCCTACTGCTTAGCTTACATTTCGCTCTCTTCTAACCTATACTTCCAGAAAATAGAATTCAAAGTTAGAAATTCTAAAATATTACCACAACCAACAAAAATTTCTGGGTAAATAAGATGCAGAAATTATCTGTTTCACATGGATGGATAAAACGGCTTATTTGTTTTGTTGTTTTAATGAAAAGATTTGCATATGTAATGCATTCCAACTTGAGGAATATCAAATGAAAAGCCAATTTACAGGTCTGCTGAAGAAACAAAATATCTTCATACTATCTTCATTAAGAGATCACATCTCATTACTTAGGACCTTTTTCTAAATAGTCCTCTGGGGGGGAAAAATAAAAAGAAAAAAAGTCTATTTGTTTCTAGCTGTGCATATTCTGAGATGTTGAAGAACTAGCTGGGAGGGTGATTTTTCTGGTTTTTAAATTTTATTTGGATTGATGTCTTTACAATGTCTAACATTGTTAGGTTCACTACAAAGGATTTCACTTCATCTTACAGTAAAAGAAAAATATTATGCAAATTGCATAAAGGACTTCACAAGACTATCCAGTTCATGTGAATACTAGTGAGCAAAGCAAGCTGTTGTTGGCTTTTGAAAAATCTGTCAACAATTAAGCTCATCAAAAGGAAATTCATAAGCCGATTTAGCAGAAATGTCTCACAAAGCCTGAGCCCTGTAAGGTACATTCATGTATTTAGTTCATTTAAAGTTCTATTCAAAAATTAAAGCAATTACCAAAGATTCATATATTTGTACTAAAAGCTTGCCGAATGTACAAATCCAAATATAGAAAGAACCTCAAGATTTCTAAATTACTGCAATTTGGAGTCATTTGCAGAATGATTTTCCAACAGGAATAAATCAGTGTTCCCAGCCGTCTCACATTATTCTGAGAAATATCATCTTTCAAAAAGTAGTACAAAAAAATGAAAGATATCTAACACCTACGCTCAGTGTCCATTTACCAACATACATCTTACATGCTTCTGTAAAACAAAACCCAGATTTTCATTACTGCATTTAGAACATTCTATAGTTTTAATTTAAGCCAGAGGACAAGCTCTTAAGAGGGTACTACAGAGTGTGAGAGTTCCTCAATCCTAACACCAAAGCAGGGAATCCAACAAAAAAATATGTCTGCACTGCAAACTGTCTGTCCATCTCCCAAAATCCAGTTACAGAGCACACAGAGCCTTGAGAAAAAAAGTTCTTTTGTCTTGTGACTTGCCCAAACCACGCTCAGCAATCTAGAGAAGTCTCTTCAGGAAACTACAGGCTTCATTATGGAAATTCTCTCTTCACTGCATGTTAATTTGATTATTTTTATTCAGAATTTTGCACGTATACACCACTTGACCAGATCTGACTCATCACACTTGCCCTGTGTTTAAGACTTTATTCTAGCTTCTTCCAGTAATGAATTTGTGTTGATTTTGTAAGATCCTGTTCATGACCTTAAAGCTAGTTCATAGGGTCAGACCTTTCATTTTTCTGTGTTCAGCTATTAATTTCTGCCACTGCTCTTTCATTATTCAACCTCCAGTCTTACAGGAA
Source organism: Atrichornis clamosus (assembly GCA_013400975.1). Taxonomy (NCBI): domain Eukaryota; kingdom Metazoa; phylum Chordata; class Aves; order Passeriformes; family Menuridae; genus Atrichornis; species Atrichornis clamosus. Next base: position 244,680 of record WBMZ01005587.1, read on the forward strand.
TAGGACTTGGCTGATACTTATTTTTGCGAAATTCTTTGCTTTCTGATCTCAGGAATTTTGTAACTCTCTTCTTGAGACCGTCTGATTAAATCTGGATTAGGATTCTGTCCTTAATCTAGAGTTCAGCAAATGTTTCAGCTTCAGTCTGAGTCAACTTATAAGAACAACACTAAAAGCATTTACATTTTATTGGAAGTCTATTGGGAAGCAACTGCTACACTCTCTTTCCACATCTGTAGATTACACTTATTGGCTACTGTTTGTTTCCTTTTACATACAGGCATAGTGAAGATATTGCCAGAAAAAAAATCAGTGTTGAAGTGAATTTAAGGTTGCATGACTGTACTAGAAGTTTTAAAACTGTAGTAATTGTGCCATTTCTCCCCAAATAAATAGTCCAATACTTAATTTGACTGAGTCCAAATATTAAGATAGAAGTCATGTAAGTGTGAAACAAGCAATTTCCATCCCATCCTGTAAAAATACTACACATGAGCTATACAGCTATAATTAATCACAATACTGTTCATCGTTCCAAATCAGACTCAGTGATTTTTATAGACATCTGTTTTCTTTCACATTTACCACATACATGGATGTAGTGTCACTATTACAGAGATTTGACTCATCGAAAAACATCACAAGTCAACCACTAAATCAGTGAGGAATATGCAGCCCATCAGAAGCCATGAATAATATAAGATCCATATGGACTTGGGTAAAATTACTGAATTTGCCAGGCCATCAGGCTCTTTGCACCCTGCCTTGCTGGAGATGAGGTGGTGCTCAGCAAGCAAGCCTTCTGAGCAACCAGCAGCCACAAAGCTCATGGAAGCTGGTGGACATAACTGTCTTCTACTCAGTCTAAGCAAGGGAGCAAGAAAATACTCCTTTTGTTTAGCAATAAATATAACAATAGAAGCTACAGGCTAAAGCACGAATCAGCATGAGAAGGCTGGAGGAGCTGGGCGGTGCAGCCTGAGGGATCTTCCCCAGAGTCAAACGCAGAACCAGGAGGTGGACTTTGCTTGTTATAACTACTTCTTGTCAGAATAAAAAAACATGCAGGAGCATAAGAAGACAGTCCAGAAAGGGGTCCACAGAGGCTAGTGAGCACAGCAGTATGACCCTCAAAGAAAAGCAGAAAGCTTTTTGGGCGAAGTGATAGCTGCTGGAGGACTGACCCTGGTTGCGACCACACTACAGCCATTGTGCTGGCCACAACAGGGACATGTTGGGTTAGAGCCAGCAGTAGTACAGCCAGTGGAGCTGCTGCTCCAGCCTCCACAGTGCCAGTGGTTCTCTTCTGCCATGACAGAGGGTCCGGGCTGCAAGAGTGGGACACCAAAGACACAGGTAATTCACACCTGACCATTCCTACACACTTTTCCTACCATGATACCTCTCCGTACTATACAAGAGGATGGATTAAGCTCTGCTTTGTGCTGCTGAGCAACAGGACAAGAGGCAATGGGCAGAAACTGATGTACAGAAAGTTCCACCTGAACATGAGGAAGAACTTCTTTACTGGGCAGGAGACGGCGCACTGAAATAGATCGTCCAGAGAGGTTGTGGAGTTTCCTTCTCTGGACACATTCAAAAGTAGTCTGGGCATAATCCTGAGTAATGTGCTGTAGGGAACCCTGCTGGAGCAGGGAGGTTGGACTAGATGACCTCCAGTGGTCCTTTCCAACCTTACTGATTCTCTGTTATACCTCTTGACCCAAAATTGTTCTAACACCAGGAGAAGGACTTGGCACCAAGCAAATGCTACGATTGGAACCACTTATCTGAATTTGAAGTGGGAACTCCAACCTGGGAGTATTCTCCTCTCCAGAGAGAGAACATGGTTATTACCAGCCCCGATGCAATCAGCTGGCACATAGCAGCAGAGTACCTGTGTACATCCTAATTTGGGGCATCATATCTCCCATGTTTCTCCATGGGTCTAGCTGTTATTTTGCAATTTATGCTTGATGCAATTGAAAGACTCTCATTGACTTCACTAGGTTTAGATAAGATATTTAATGGAAATTCATAATGGAGAATGATTGTCTAAAGGCTGCAGGATTTAGCAAGCATTTTAATGAGGGAATGCACAAGTGCTACCTGCTCTACACCAAAATGCATACCTGAGATGTATAAAAGGAAAAAATAAACTTCTAGCTCCAAACCCCTATTTTATCACTCAATTCAGGTATTTTAACCCAAGAGACAGAAAGCAAGCTTTAATTTATTTTCTCCAGCTTTCCCTACTGACTTTTCTCTTAATTTCTCTACTATTCATCCTATGCTATGGTACCTCTACCCCCAGTCAGAGTACAGTGTTGAATATCTGATTTTAAGTTGTTACCTTTGTGATTCTTTAGTGTCATAAGTTTCTTTCCAAATGAGTTAGGATAATGTACTAATACTAGTACAACAGTATTCAATTTTTACAAAACACCTATTTGACATGTATGGAATTGTTGGCAGCCTACTGACACAGCAGAGAGACCAGGTTTGTAGAAAACTGTCTCCTCCTGCAGATCTTCTAAGAAGTATCTCATATTGAGCATATTAAAAAAAAAGCTTTGAACATCTTCTGAAAGCTAAGCAGTTATGAAGGAAAGGAAAAACAGATTGGAGTAACTAAAGAACACAGAGAAGGCAAGTAATTTGTGCTAAGGCAGTCAGGAAATCACAAGCCTAGAAAGACCATGCAGAAAACTGTCTGTATTCTGTCAGTGCTACTGAACAATACCCTACTGCATGGCTTTTTAAATAGTTTTTAACATTTAGCCCTTTTTAATGTGTAATTGTGTTATGGATACTAATTTCCCCAGAACCAAGTATAATTATTCTTCTAAATATTTGGTCCATCTCTATTGTAAGCTCTTCTTAAGACAGCTACAAAATATTGCTAATATTTTTGAGTTAATAGTGTGTTTAGAAGGTCGTGTCAGGTTATTGCTGGGAGGATTAAAAGATTTTCTTTCCTCCAGAGCCCTTTGTTATAAAAAAACCAAGGAAATTTAAAACAGGATTTATTCCTTCGAACCAGGACAAACCAACAGAGTACCATGGCAAGAGCATGAAGTAAGAGCACTCTGGGCCAGGAAATTTACAAAGGCAGCTTTCTTCAAACTCAAAAGTTGAGTTGAAATTTTAAAACTCTTAATGGTTCTACATTAAGGGCAGCAAAAGACAACTGGTTTCACAGTCCTTCTCACTTACAAGTTCTCTTTCAAAAGACTGTGGTACAATAACTGGTAAACTAGTGGCTGTCACTGACACAGGCAGACATTCCTGGCACATATAAGCTTCATTTGGTACTTGTCAAGCCAAGCCCTGCAGGCTGCTCCCACTGCCACTGTCAGGAAGAAAGGATAGTGATGAGCATCATTTCAGTGGAGAAACAGGAAAGATAGGCAGGAAGGAAGAAAAGAAAATAGAGAACCCAGGAGAGTTTGGTCTCAGATGTCAAAACAAATCCAGTGACAGGTATAGTGGATTTTCCCAACAGATGTTACTTAGAAATAAACCAGTCTCTCAAGCCTTAGGATCATGCCTGTAGGAAGTTTTAAGTCAGGTCTGCATTATTATGCAAGTGCTGTCATTATATTAGTCAACTCCTAATACAGAGTAATGATGAGATCAGGTGGAATGGTAGGTCAGCTGAAGTGGATGTGCCCTCTTAATTGGTCAGTTTAAAATGGGAATGCATCAGCCCTATGAAGTGATCGCGGATATCCCAAAATTCATTGCTCAAAATGTAATTTATTTGGAGTATGTCAAAACCCAGCAAATCCTACCATTACCAAGGTATTTTAGGTATCAGGTGTATTTAGGTGGTTTTTTCTTAATCTAATAGAATGATCTCTCAAATAGACACAGTTTAGACCTTGCTTTCTACATGTACCTTATTCTGAATAAAATTCTACTTAGATTTTCTTTCTCAGTGTTATTAAAGTAACTAAGCATGAAGTTCACTTCTAAACATTGCATCGAACTGGTTTTTTCAGCAACTGAAAGCAAGAGCATTGGTCACTCGCTCATGTTCTGCTGGAACTGGGCCTATAAATATTCTGATCATTTCCAAATGAATGTGTCATGCCATAATGGATATCCTGAAAAAGAACTGGTGCAACGGCAACAACAGAAATATTTCTATATCTTTTTTAGATATTTCATCAACAGGTAGCTTTCATCTACTACACAATATTGCTTGCTAGCTTAGCTACTGCAACATTGTGAGCAGATGTTTTTAAGCATCATCAATAGGATTACTCTAGAATTTGCTCATCGTAAATCAGCACACTGCAATGTCCTTTCTGGTGGGCAGTTAATATATCCTGCTTCCATCGGTTCATCTATATGATAGTTCACGGGAGGATGAATGAGCTCACTTCTATTTGAGATGACAGCTAATGCAGCACTTCAAGGCTTAGCCTAACATGCCCTTACTTGAGGTCAGCCAGCAACCAGTCCCAGAAAACATGTTTGTTAGATGTAACTGAAAACAGTTTAGCACTTGCATTAAAGTAATAATTAAACATGAACAGTGTGCCTTGATGTTGTTTAAATGAATGACACATTCCATGCCCAGAGCAGTTTTCAACCCAGTTCTGTGACAGACAAAACACAATAACTGATCCAAGAAAAAATTAATGAAAAGAGTACCAAGAGGTTAAGCAGCTATCATTCTGACTGAACCGTATATTATGGTGTCACTCATATAATATACCTCAACAAAGAAGGTGAAGCTCAGTTGCATCCAGCATGCCTCCACTAAAACAGCTGGCACAAACAATCAGATGGGCTTGTTAGCAGCTTCCTCTTGAGAGCTGTTATATAAGCATGGGGACTGTAAACAAGAAAAAGAGAAAGAAATGGAAAATAACTAGATAAAAATTTCAAGGAAAAACATTATATGCATCTACCCTTGTAATTCTAACCTGGACAAAAAATAGGAAACTTAGGTTTTCCCTCAACTGGTAAACTATCTAATTTAAAACAGCTTTTCACAGAGATTTGTTTTCACAGTTTCTATCAGCTAGACATTTCCCAGAAACACAGAGCAATTGATACTATTGACATCTTTACCCAGAAGCTTCTCTTCTCTCTCTACGTCATAATACTGAGCAGAGAACCCTAAGCCAAGTTACTCTAGATACACAGCACAGAAAAGCCACAGGGGAGCGTAGGTGAGCACTTGGAGAAATTAACTTTTATTTGGGCACCTAAGAGGAACTGTGCCCTTTTCTATATGAGCTGGAGACAGCTGCAAAAATGGGGCAGGAACAAACGTGTTAGGATGCCCCATGAGACCAGAGTGTGCTTCACATTGAGCAGTACTTAAAATGTGGAGGGAAAAAGGGAATCCAGGGGACAGAGTACAGTGGTCATGTCCTAATGCCCCTAATGCCTGCTCAGATGGGTCAAAGCAAAGGGAGACAGCAGCGGCTCAGCAGGTGCAAACACTCAGGACAGATCCTGCTGCAAAGCAGGGAAAATGCCCTTTTCCACCTCCTCTGAGACACTTCAGGGAGACAAACCCATGCTGCTGCAAGTAATCCCAGCACTCAGAAACATTATGCCTTTCTCAAAGGTGCAAGCTGTGAAGGCCTGGAAACACAAAGACACTGTGCCAGGATTGAAAGGACTAAACCCACATTTTGACCCACAGAATCTCCACATAAGCTTCTGCCCAGTTCAGTCCCAGTTACAGCAGCAGACCCAGCTCCTCTCACTTTAGAGGTCTGGCATGTAATGTCTGCAGCTGAGGTAGACCCACTCCTTGGCTCCTGACAGGCAGTGGTGAGAAATGGGTCTCTTCAGCACACACTTCAGTTTGCCTATTTGAGTCATTAGAAATGGTCTACACTGTAAAAGAGTATCCATTTCTCCAGTTAGTTATGAGAAGAGTCTAAAAAACTGGTCCAGAAGCAGAGACGTATTTAAGTAACTGAATCTCAGTCTCTGATGTCTTCCTTTTCAGGTGACGTTCCAGAGGTGCCCATTTCCAGGTATACTCAGAATGGGTTTCACTAGTCTTAATAGTGCTTCCCAATTTATTATCTGTCAAATGAGGCTCCTCATTACACACAGAGTTTAGCCATTTAATTCAGAGGACTGTATTAGAAGGGCTACATTCAGCACTATAAAATTTGCTTCTTGTGCATCTAAGCTAAATTCTAAAGGGAACCTGGCCACAGAAACTCTGCTTTGTACCTGGCCTGTGCCATGTGAGCTGACACTGGTTCAAATGGATGAGAAGAGATGGCTCAGCCTCAGACAGCTGTTGTGGTTACTGTGCCCAAGTGCCCCCTCACTCTCCCTGAGCTGATATTTGAGCTGTTCATAAACCAGCTGCTGAACCACTGGAGCTATTTAGCTCTTTAAGGGTGGGGTAAACAGCTAGAGGTGATAACCACATTAGCTGTCTCAAGCTGGCAGCAACACATAAATCAATCAGAGGCCTCTAGGCATGCTGAAATGGGATACACTGACACCAGCAAACTAAGCAGGAAGCTGCTTAAACTAGCCAGTAGGAAACACAAAGACAAGTGCAGAATAAGATTGCATGCGCACACACACACACACAGGGAGATACACACTTACAAACTGGCCTGGAAACTGCACTCTGTAACCCAAGGGTTAGGACATTCCTGAGTCTCAGCCTTGGTTTTCTGTTCTTCCTCTGCTGAGAGACTTTTAACCTACAACTTCCAGCAGAATAACACCCACCAAGACATCATAGCAGGTTCCCACCGTCCTGACCACTATCCATACACACACTCACCTTATTATTTCTTCCTTTTTAAAAAATATTATTCCACTTTCTAGATGCCTATTAGTCTCAATAAATAGAGACCTACCTCTCCTTTCTGTGTAGTAAATGTCCTAAAACAGATTTTCTAGAAATCATTCTTTTTCTTACCCTCCAGATACTGTATAGGGAAAATACAGCAGGAACATAAGTCGGAGGGCACCAAGTACAAAACCCCCAACCCTGGATAGTGTTGCAGCATTCTCCTGGCAGAAGGATGTTTTAATTCACCAAAACAGGTGAGAAATCTCAACATCTCCCGACTGAAAGGTAAGAGCCCTAAGGAATGTTTGATTCAACACCACAAAACAGGCCTTTTTCTGATGAAATTGTACATATTCTCTACACATTTTTTCTTCTGTAACCGCAAGTGAGACAGAAAAGAAAGGGAATGAGAACACATCTCTTTCAGTTTTAAGATGTGGGCTGCAGACCCAGGGAGTGATGTGGTCAGGACACAGGCAGGTGGCACAAACTCAGGAGCAGACTGACAGGTTCTATGGGTATTTCATTAGGAGAAACTAGACCACAAAGGACTGGCATAGGGGTAGAGAAGGTAGGTGGGAAGGCAGGTGAATGCCAGTGGCATCTAGAGACATCCTAAGAGCTAAAGAGGCATTTAAATATAATTCCTCACATTAATCTAGCCCACTACTTCTGGCGATTCAGTTGCCTGCACAAAGAATTGTGCTATTCTGCCAGAAAGCTGCATATCTATGGAAACATATGGAGAATATCAGCCATCACCTTATCTGCACTGATCACTTATTTTCTTGGGATAAAAGCAGCAGCTGTAATGGGCAGGAAAGTAATATTATTATGCTTGTACACACATTCTTTGCATAGAGTTTGGAAAGTACTTCCCATCTTCTTCATGCTCAACACTGGCAGATAATGTGACTTCCCTCTAGAACCACATGCATTGTGTGTACAGGTTGAACCTAACGTTAACCTACAGAGCCATTCTAAGTAAGAACACATAAAAGACAAGGGTACTTAAAAATAGAGTCACAATCATGTACTGTACTCTGCATGCTTAAACAATGCACATAATACAATTCAGTGTAATAACCACTCACTACTAAGGTTTCTAACATGAAGGAAGATACAGAATGGAATTATGGTTCGGCCTGGAACTAATTCTGGAGTACAGCCAGCCCCATGCAATCCATAAAAATTCCTGTGTCAAAATGATGTGTCCCATTGTCTTGATGCCTTAATCAAGGTTTCTGAGTTTCTCATTTTTCTGACATCCTCCACATTAACAAACTTACAGTGAACATATGTTAATCTAACTCCATCACCACTGAAGTTCTGCTCAAGAATTTTCTCCTTTGCAATTTTTTCAGCAGCATATGTAGCAGTGAATGCTGTCCTTGTATATCTAGTTGTCTTCTGTACAAATTAAAGAGTCCCTCAGAAAGGTAGTGAAAATGCAAACATTATTGCAAAAATTCCCTTCACCTGCAACAACCTTACCAAGTTACATTCTTTACCTATAAGCCACTGATGAACTGACTACAACAGAATAACAGTAACACTTAGCTCTCTTGTAAATAATCCTAAATCAGAGTTCTCAATCATATAGTCTTCAGAAAATGAATTAGCATCTCCTCGTTATATACTGAATACTTCCAGGTTTTAATTAATACTTCCAGGTTTTCACTCAAGTTTCCCATCTGAACTGAAATGACATAATCAACTTCAGTTGCCATTAGAGATTCTTTTTTTAAATTTATTTTTCCATTTCCTTCAGTTATTTGCATGAGAGGATCAGAATGACAATTTACCAGAGCATATAGAGTATAGGCGGAATGCACAAGTACCCTGCACTTTCATAAAGTCTCCCCTAATCTTCTGAAAAGCCACTGAAAGAATAAGAAAAACCAATCCATATTACAACATAGTAAACCTTCTTAAGATTATTAAGTAACCTCTGCACTCCAGGTGGGATACAGGTTCCTCCTTCCTTCAGCTGTAAGCTCCAGCCAGCAGATGGTAGGTGCTCTGGACCAGAAAAGCAGCCACGTGCACCTGACAAGTGAGGAGTCTTGCCAAGGGATGTGTGCAGTGACATACCTGCCTTCCCTGGAGCACCAGCCAGTGGGGGATTGGATCCAGCAAGATAGGAATGCTTGGTTAGAGACCTCCAGTTCTTAGAGACTGAATACATACGAGGGCTATGATTTTTGAAGCCAAATTCTTATGAAAAACAATAGAAATTTGGGTGTACATATCCCTTAGTCTCTGTCCAGCCAAAGCAATTCCTTTCCCCCCAGCCTCTAGCTGCCACCCATTGGTTAGCACTGCTGGTACAATTTTTTAGAAGGATTTGTTGCACAAAGAGAGAGACTTATTAAAAACAGAAAAGAATGTGTTATGCCTCAGTAGCCAGAATCATAGTTTAAAAATCTGTGGGCTGGATTTTCCTGAATGCTCCAAAGATACAAAACAGTTATAAACCCATAGGAACCACCTAAGCTCAAGTATATGGCTGTTTTTCATCTCCAGTGATTCAAAGGAGGTATGTTTACTACTGCACCTGGCACAGCATGCTTCCAGAAGAGACAAAAAAAAAAAAAATCCTGTTTTCATTAATATGTTTTTCCTTTTTATACACTTCTCTATTTATTGGTTCAGATCAGTTGTGATTTGCTTTAAGATAACACTATGAAACAAAAATATTTTCATCTTATTTTATGATTATTCCCTTTTGCTGTAAGTAACCACCAAGCTATCAGGCCAACACTCTTGAGGTTCCTCTTCTCTCTTTCCACTTCACTCTATAGCTGGACTGACTAAAATACAAGGATAGTTACCTTTTTTGAGCTAACGCAGTGCAATTCTTGTCTCTGTTCAAGGTGAATTTCACCCCAGGAGAACCAGCAACTTAGTGCATATTTGTGACCAGACCCTGAAATACTTGTCCAACCATCTCTTCCATTAGTTTCTATTTAAGTAATGTGAGTTCAGTTAGATATTTGTGCTTTTGCCAGGAATTAAGCGGGGGAAATAAAGCAGCCCTTTAAAAACTTTCTCAAAGCCGCTGGAGGACAAATCAGCTGATGAGTATGTTTATTGCTCTTAAATAATTTGGGAAGCAAAGAGGAACCATTTCAGTGTTGGGAAACCTGTAACTGAATAGACCAGACACTAGGTAAATTGCTGTTTTCTATTTTTTTTTTCTGCTCTGTAGATGACTATCATGGCAAGACTATTTTTTTTTCTGTTACAATTATTTCTGAGATGAACAGAGACGTCCATTGTCAAACCAGTGTCCCAGGGTGTCAGCTGCCTGCCTGCCAGAAGCCCAAATCTGTGATATTACAGACATACTGCCAAGTTTCAGCCTGTGATCCAGCCATTGCCCAATGCTGCTCATGAGCACTAATAAAACTGTCAGGTGTGACTCAGACCAGACCAACCAGAAGTGACTACTGGCTCTAGGGAAGGGCTGGGGAAACAGGGACACAGGATGTATTCTGGACAACCTTCCTAATGGAGATGAAAAATAAATCATCTCAGACCATTCTGTTTTGTTCCATGTTTATGGCCCACAGGTCAAGGGAGAAACAGAAAATAGGATCTCCAGTTTAGAAAGATTGTGACACAGGCTGCACAACATGCCCTCAACACTTTCATCAGGAAAACAGTAGAAGCAAGTTCTTCAAAATGCAGTACCATATGATTCCTGGGTAAAAAATGTATTATTATTGCTTTGTTTTGAAAAGATTGACTAAAGCCCAGCTAGAAGCAGAATGGTGGAAATATTAAGATACACTTCAAATATGCAGGGCATCTGGCTGTGAAGAGTAGAAGAACCTTCACAGGACAGGTTGAAAGGGTTGTCAATTAATCATTGGCTGTGAAATTAATGGGATGAAATAAAAAAGACAGGTTCTGCACTTCAGCAGGAAAATCAAATGCATGATTACAAAGTAGAGAAAAGTAAGTTAGCTACAGAGCTGTAGAAAAATTTTTGACACAGCCATATGAAAACCAAATTGGAAGTATGATTCTCTTGCAAATATCACATTTGTGAGAGGTAAGTGGTCCACACCTACAGGCAACAGTGATGCCTCAAATCAAAAATACACTCAGTTTTGAACTATATGTTTCAAGAGTTATGCAGACAATCTGAAGAGCCCAGAGTAGAACAACAGGAAAAAAAACCCACACACACCAGGTTGGAATATACAATCTAGGAAGAAAAGCTGAAAGATTTGGGTTTGTTTAGTCTAGAAAAGAGACTGAGGGAAGACATAAGTCTTCAAATATGCAAGATGCTGTTATAAACATGACAGTGATCAACTGTTCCTCAGGTTCAGCAAGGTTAGAAGAATAGTTCCGCTTACCGTGTGGTAAAAGAAGATTTGTTAGCTATTAGGACAAAATAACTAACAAAAATAGCCATACACTGGAACAGCTCACCAAGGCTGGTCATGGAATCCTCATCACTGGAGTCCATTATGGAAAAGTTAGACAAATCACTGTCAAAAATAGTCCTTGGCTCAGCCACAAACAGAGAGATGGACTGGTTGCCTGAGCTCCCTCCCATTCCTACATTTCTATGATTTACTAGGGAATATGAAGTTTCTTGCACAAGCCACTCTTTTTAGGGGTTTAGTAAGTCACACTGACTAATATATTGCATGCAAAAACCTCTATCCTGATGCCAAGTATTTCAAACTCTATTTAAAACTTTGCCACTGTAAAAACTGTTATGTTCTAGCAGGAAAATCCAGGAAGTAGTACTCTGCAATATTATCGTACCAAGGGAGAAACCAAATAATTTCACAAGACCTTTCAAAATCTCATGTGTGACCACAAGACAAGGTCAGAAAAGGCCAATGACATTTCTCTCAGAAGGTAAGAAAACCCCAGCACAGTTGGGGTTGTCACAGTCTGACAAAAGCCAACACACAGCAGTGGCTAAAGGCTACATGGAAATTGATTCAACACACTGCTACAGCAGGAACTCTCTGGTGTTCAGCACATCTTGAGTAGAAAAATTGACATCTAACCAATAACATCTAAAAACTAACATCTAACATTTCAGAAGCTTTCATCCTAAAGCTACCTGGGGATATTTGTAACTGATAAACCTGGTGAATTTATTAAGCATGTGAGACACTTAATAAGGAATCCCTGAATACTTAGAGCATCGCATTAGGAAAGTAAATACTGTTGTCTGGATCAAACTATAATCTGTTCTTTGCACAAGGGATTTTAAAACCCACCAGTGAGTCCATTACAGACCCACTGACAGAGGCATTGCTTCACGCTATGTGTGACACATCTACGACAAAGAACCAAACTCCCCTCTCAGACCTTATATGCTATTGAGTAAAACCAAGAAAAAGGAAAGGAAGACTACTCCAAAACAACTGCCAAGAGTGAGAAGTGTTAAAGACAGCCATACTACTGGCTCTGGTAGGAAATAGTCTTGGTAGAAGTGTGGTGGCTCCACTCCACTTGAACAACTAATGAAAATATCAAACCCAGAAAAGGCCTGTGAAGGCACAGTAGCATACTGTTAAATTCTAGGACAAAAATCAAGTAAAATTAAAATCTTCAACGCTTGAGAGATGTTATCAGCTCCACAAAAGACCCACTGGAATATCTATGATGATCTGACAAGGCATAATTCAGAAAAATACTTAATCTTCTGAAGTCCTGCAAACTTCAGTGGTATCCAGGCAATTGGTGTATGCTGCCTTGATCAGAAAGATTCTCCTGAATTATTTGCCCACAGAAGCATTTTACAAAAGTGTCTGATGACAGTGTTGAAGAATGCATACTACCTGCAAGGATAATTCATAAAAGCAAAAGCCAAGGGTCTGAAGGAGCTCAGTCTTCTTACTGAAACGTTTAAGGCAAGTTTTTGCAAAACATTTTTCTGTTTTAGAACATTTCTACATACAGATTCTGTTTTTCAGAGATCCATTCCTGCATTCCTCGCAAACCCAAAAACACCCGCTGACATCATTGGGCAATGCATTGGCATCAGGAATACAGGACTAAGCCAACAGAGGTTGTGGGTAGCCAAAACTGTGCTGGAAACAGTTCATCCTGGTTCGGTCAAACCAACTTTTGAAATTACAGCTGGTTCGCAAATTGTGAACCTCTTAGGGGCCTAGCAGACCCCACTCACCATTACTGCTGCCAGCTCTTTGAGAAGCTGATCATCCATGCCCAACACAGACGACAACGCTTCTTACTTCCTCAACCCTCACAAGATTGTACCCAGAAATCCCTTTTCCTACACTTAGAGAAGCAGTTATTCCTGCTTCCTGGCCCAGTCCCATTCCCTTCCTCCCTGGCCCCACTCCCGGAACCAATTTATATGCAATCAGTTACACATCCTGCTGGTGGAGAAGGGCTAGGAGGGACTGTCTCAAAAAAATTTAAAATCTTATTAATGAATACAATATGAACTTCAAAGTGCTACTGGGAAGTACTATTTGTGTAATGGCAAGAAAAAAAAACAAATGTATCTTGAATCCTGACACTACTAAAGGCAGTGGAGAGAAAGACACAGGGAACCAGGATTTCAATCAACAATTGATTTGAGACCCATTCTTGTAGTGGATGGAAGGAATCTGCTTGAGAGAAGCACAGAAAAGAAAACTCTGGATGGAAGGAAAACAGAGGTCACAGAGGCAAAGAGCAAGGGTTGAGAAAAAGCCAGACTGAACTATGACAAAAGCAGATAAAACAAACTTAGAAAAACATGTTAGTTAAAATGGGAAAAAAAGCTTTGTTAGTATTAGCTAAATAGGCTTCCCGTAAAGAGTCAATATGCCCTTAATTTTCTGTTATTTGTCCTTTGTTTAAGAAACCTTAATTATCTTTTTGCAACCCAGATATATGACCACCATAAAACCCAATGCATATAAAGTGCAGGGAAGCTGCAGATTCAGGATTAACTCTGCACTCAACCTGGCAAGCTAATTTTGTCCATTAGCTTGCAGGGGAGGGAACAAATACAGCCCTTGAAGTGAAAATCTCTTTGTCACATCATCAGGGCCAGTTTCTCCCAAGCAGCTGTCAAAATCTTGGGAAGGTTAACCACCTCTCTGGTCCTGAGCATGTTATGAAAAAAACTTATTCTTGGATTTAAAAGCTCTGTTCCAGCTAGTTACTGCTGAAGGTTGTCGATGTGTGTCCCCTCTGATGAACCCTGAGAAAAATGCAGAATCTCAAACACAAAATTGTTGAAAAAATCCCTTCGATATTGCAAAAATCTAAAGCAAAAATCCTTTTCCTTTTCTCTATTAGACCAGAGCTGGCAGTTCAAGATTAGACTGTAAACTTGGTTTCTCTGCACCCTGCGCAGCAGCGCACCAGTCTTTCGACTACAGCACACTTCTACCCGGTGAAGCAGGAAGATAGAATCATGATTATTATTTTCCTTACTTTTCAGGCAATTATATTATGCAGGCAAAAAAGAGAAGATGATAGGACAATGTCAGTATGACTAGTATCTTTAAATAACTCAGTTACAGTTCTGAGTATTCTTTCTGAAAAACTGCCACGGAAATGCAATGACCAATTCTTGGTAATACTTGCTGTTTTCCCAAACAGCATATCACTGTTACAAACTCTTCGTCAGACTTCCTGCTAGTCTCCTCAGATATTGGATGTTGTTCAGAGATTGAACCCTCCGGATTACACGTATCCACAGGAAGAAATTCAATTTTGCAGTTTCCCTACTATTTGCCTCTTCTGCAATTAAACATCTTCTGCTACTCAGTCTCTCTACCTACAGAAGAACATTAGTTTTCCTTCTTCAGTAGAGCCAATGTTCAGAAATTCCAAAGCAAGCCAGGAGCTCTAAACACTCTCCAAATTTATCCATTGTGCTGTTTGACAGACAAGGAAAACAACTTTTGACACTATGAGTGTTTTTCATTATGATGAGGAGAAAAGACTTGAACCTATATTTTCCAATGGGCATCACAAATTGGTTTTGATGGTGCAGAAGACTGTCATTAGCTATCGACTATATTTCTGTATTGATGTCATAATAATCATTATTACAAGTGGATCAAAAATAAATCACCTGAAAACTAACTAAATAAAAAATCTTCACGCCTCAAAAGCCAAACCAAAATCAACAGAAATATTATCATACTTCAGCAGCCTTGCTTTCTATGAATATATTTTATGCTTAATTTTCCATTTCCGGAATTATTTTTTACTTCACTGCTATATTCACTTGCAAGTGAAGAATGTGAAATAGTTCTACAAGCCTGCTTAAAGTCTACAATGAACTGTGCAGCCAGACTAGATTGTTTCAAGCTTAGCTTTTAACCTTATATTTGGCTTTGGGGGAAAAAAATCAGAATACCACAGTGTTTTCTTCAATCTTTTAATTAATTTCACAGAATTTCCAGAAACATGTAAGCCACATATCAAAACTTTAAATTACAAAGTCCCATTTTGGGATCTTGAAGGGTCTGCAGTTAATATTCACAGCAATTAGAATCCTACACAATGCAGTGGAATCTGTGTTCAATGGCATCAGAATATGGTTCAGTTAGAAAGCACTTTTACATAAGGCAAAATGTTCATGAAGTATTTGACAGTCAGAGGAGAATGTTTATTAAGCAATACACATAAAATTTCACAACCTTCTTTGACAGCAGATGAAACTCACCTTGTGCATCCTTGACCAAATCTGAAGTAATTCAGTTGATACCAATGGAATGAAACTGCTGTCAAAACATTTGGGGCAGTCTTACCTCTTTTCAAATTAGTTGCAAAACTCCCAGTGACTTCAGATCCCATCCATGTAGCTCACAGGCACAGTGCTGCTCTTGGTTGGCCTACTAACCTTTGTGACTTTACACACGCTACGCTTCCCGTTCGCAGTCTCTGAGGAAAACCCTCTGTGCTGCTGAAGGTTCCTGGCCTAAGGTATCATTTTCTTTGTTTACTGTCTGGCTGCATGGATGTCTGGCACAGATTACAAAGTACAGTAGCTCAAAAATACGCTCTGTGCATATGTGCATAAACCCTGTAGTGGATTGCATCACACATCCTGAATTTGAAACTAAAAACACTTACCTGGTTCTCTCTGCTATTCATGGTTTCATGAAGCAGATAAGAAAATGCAGCTATATCAGTAGCACACTCTAGTTTAACATCATTGATTAAAGTGGATTTATTCCAGAATGACATCAAGTAAATGAGTTCATGATATTTTTCTTTATGTGTACAAGAAAAAATCCAAAATTCTCTGAGTTCAGCACTGTTCACCTAATCCAGTTTCCATCCGTGCCAACATTCACAGCACGCACAAGAAATTCTATACTGTACATTACTGAATTACATTCCCTCTCCCTTTGCAGAGTTTGGCACAGTCAAAAGCTCCAAATAAATTCAAACGCCATTAAAAAGTACCAACTTAGTATCAACAAAACAAGTCCCTCAGACCAATAAGAAAACAGTTCTATAAGCTTCCAGGGAGGTTGCTTACTGATTCAATTGAGTGGATTTGTACTGAAATTGCTGAAGTCAAGCATCTAAAAAATATTTCGTTTAGATAACCTAGTGATACAGAATCAGAATTAAACTGCCCAAATGAATGAGGCAGCAATGGGAAAACAGCAAGTTAGATTCCAGCCCACATTTTATATATCCTTTTATGTATATGACATATATATATCCTTTTATATATACGTCCAGCTTCAGCAGAACATTATTATTACTCCTGCCACTACTGTCCTGAATTCAGCTGGGATAGAGTTAATTTTCTTCCTAGTAGCTGGTGCAGTGCTGTGTTTTGAATTCAGTATGAGAATTATGTGTACAACACAGATGTTTTGGCTGTTGCTGATCAGTGCTCACCTGAAGTCAAGGACTTTCAGTTTCCTATGCTGTCAGAGAGGAGGTGCACAAGAAGCTGGGAGGGAGCATGGCCAGAACAGATGAAGCAAACTGGACAAATGGATATTCCATAGCATAGAAGGCTATGCCCAGTATATAAACTGGGAAAGTTGGCCAGGAGGGGCTGATCTCTGCTGCAGGATGGGCTGGGCACTGGTCAGTGGGTGGTGAGCAACTGTTTTGTGCATCACTTGTTTCTCTTGTATTTTATTTGTCTCTCTCTCCTTTTCACTATTATATTACATTTTACTTATTTTTTCAGTTATTAAATTGTTCTTATCTCAACCCATGGGTTTTACCTTTTCCTGATTTCCCCTCCTGAGTGAGGGAGAAGTTAGCAAGCAGCCACATGATACTTAGTTGCCAGCTGGGATTAAACTGGGACAACCACAAAAAAGGTTTTGTTCCTTTTTCATATTTAATTGCTGATTTTGTCCTCCAGTCTACCATTACTTACCTACCAGTCCTTCTAAAAGGGCTGATGCAGCTATGGCACAGAAGCAGTACTGGAGTCACAGTGAATCCCAAGTCATGATAAACCCTTGGGACTGTTTATTCTCAGACCTTGAATTCCTCACACATCATGGATCTTGTCACTTTAGACACAGTGAGAGGCGAGTTCTAGGCTATTTGTTCCAGGCAAAACAGGACAAACAGAGAAAGTACAAGGTCCTTGGAGGAATAATCAACTCCTCTTTTACTCTGGACAGTATGTGCTGCCCTAACAGGAAAAATCTGACCAGCGAGGCTGAAATCTGGCTTTTATCCACTCCTAGTGAAAGCAAAACCATTCTACAGTCTAAACAGCTGAATAAATTTCTTCCAAGTCAATTAATATCAACATCCTTGATCTTAAAGCATTAACACATCAGAGTTTATTATTACTGTCATTCAAAAACAGGCAAAAATCTGGTGTAACTTTCGCAAAATCACAGAATAGTTGAGTTTGGGAGAGACCTCTGGAGATCATCTAGTCCAATCCCCCTGCTAAAGCAAGTTCATCTACAGCAGGCTGCACAGGATCATGTCCAGGCAAATTTTCAGTACCTCCAGAGAAGAAGACCCCACAGCCTCTCTGAGCACCCTGTTCCAGTGCTCCGTCACCTCCATAGTTAAAAAGCTTTCCTGATATTCAGATGGAACTCCTAGAAGTCTATCAGATTGGTCAAGCATGATTTCCCCTTGGTGAATCCATGCTGACTACTGGTAACTTTCTTTTCCTCCACATGCTTAGATGTGACATCTAGAATGAGTTGTTCCATCGTTTCTCCAGGAACGGAGGCAAGGCTGACCAGCCTGTAGTTTCCTGGATCCTCTTTCTTGCCATTTTTGAAGACTGAAGTGACATTGGGTTTCCTCCAATCCTCAAGCATCTCTCCTGTTCTCCATGACCTTGGAGAATGGCCTATCTCAGGCACTCTCCTACTCTCCACCACCATGGAGAGTGCCTTAGCAATAAACATCTGTCAGCTCCCTCAGCACTGGTGGGTGCCTTCCATTGGGGTTCATGGATTTGTGGGTGTCACATTTGCCTAAAGGATTTCTAATCTGATCCCACTCAACCAAGAGAAAGTCTTTCTTCCTCCAGGCTTTCTCAGTTTTCTCCATGGATTCTTTGTTGCCTCCTGGGATTGCTGAGAGCTGGCCTCAGGTGCAAAGACTGAAGCAAACAAGTTTAGTAACCCCACCTTCTCTGTATCCTCCATCACCACAGCACCCACCCTGTTCAGCATTGGGCCCACATTTTCCCTAGTCTTCCTTTTGCTACTGAGGGACTTGAAGAAGCCCTTCTTGTTGTCCTTGACATCCCTTGCCAGATTTGATTCCAAATGGACCTTTCCATAATCTCTACTACACATCTGAAGTTGGACAGAAACACAGTACGTGTTTGTGAGCGGACAAGCACGGATTTCTGCAGGTAGGAGGGTTAAGAATGTTCAGTTTCCATATTTCTTGATCAGCTGATCCTAGAGAGGAGCTCTAAAGCATGCAGTCCAATTTGGCTTCAAAACATTGCCAGTTTGCCCTCACTGTTTGGCAAGAAACAGCAAAATTGTGTTAACAGTTTCTTTCAAGAATACATGTTAGTAAATGCCAAATAACAGTTGTAATGACTCTGATGCATTTCTCTCCTTAGGGCTTTTTTGTTTAGAAGCCGGTTGCCGCCCAAGAAGAAAAAAATCATTCTTTGTCGTGAACTCTCCCATCACCCTGAGCTTTCTCCACTGCCACCAGCACTATACCTAGTGAGAGTAAAGTAGGAAGCCATCTCCTGTCTAACAAAGAGCTACACCCACCTGGGATTATAGACACCAGAGCATGCATTAAGGGCTTGAAACAGAGCCTGCTAAAATCCAAGGAGTCTTTCCATCAATTTTAACAGGCTCTCGGTCAGGTCCTGAGAGCCTATTTTTAAGGAATCACTCATTTTTGACCTTGTTTATGTAAAGAACACTCTTTTTGGAAATCCACGCAGAAAGAGTCTATTTGGTGTTGTATCAGGGAAACATGGTTTAATCATAAGTTAAATTAAGAAGTGTCACTATCTGCAGCCAAAAGAACAAGGCTAACTTTGACACAGCACCTGTGCACTGTTTCTCTGGCTCAGCATTGACCTCGGTTGACAGGAACATGTGCCTGAAAAATGCACCCAAGAGGAAACTCATCACAACATGAACAATCACAGTAGAATGATAAACACCCACACTGCACAAGAAAGCTGCCAAATCCTCACAGCAGCCAGGACTCCAACTGCATGTGGAAGGAAGTGTACCAAAAGAATGCATGTGTGTATGCACAAGAATGTATGTATGTGTTTACACACACTCTCTTGCTCCACTTTGTGCCTAGAGCACCATATTTCATTCTGTAATAAAATGCATGTGTAAAAATATCATTCTGCTCCCTTATGACAGAGACAACTAAGACTATCAGGTTCTCTGTATGCAATCACAGCAGAAGGTTATGATGCAGTGATTTAATACTACTGATCCATTCACATATATTTTTATCCTTAACAAGATAACTGATGTGTTTAGCTTTGAGCAGTTTAGATTTCCTTTTAATAATTTATGATTACATGCTTCCACAGGATCATCAAAGCTGTGAGAAGGCCATAAAAACACATTCAGCAAGAAATTAGTCTGTGTTTCCTCTTAACTAATGGAAGAAACAATGAGTTTTAAATGTTGCATGGATGATTTTCTTCCACATGTGGTCTTACGCAAGATTCCTGCTGTAAAAATCTAAGGTTGGCAGATATCTTCAAGGACGAACTGAAGAGCCAAAACAGCTCTCAAATCTTTCACCCACACAGGTACTTGCACAAGGAGAACACAATGCATTCATGCAGAGATCATTTAAACCATGAAAGGTCAGGTACATTCAGCGTTCACACTGCCAGAATAAGACTTTCTGCAAAAGTGTTTGAAATGCAGAAGCAACCTGCTGTGCCAATGAAGCAATTGCAAACAATTCTTGTTTTCTTCTAGCGTCTTTCATCTAAAATATTTGCTATCTTTTGCCACATCTAGCTATTCATAGACCAAGAGTAAAGAGGGCAATAAAAAGAGTTGAAGGTGCTTGATTCTTCAGCATGAGAAGTATATTTGTAGTAACACAACCAAGATTTCAAGAAAGCCATTTTTTCAGTACCTGAATGTCAATCACAGGAGATCCGTATCACTCTTGTAGGAAGGAGACTTGGAAAAGAGTTGCATCTCTGGCAAAATGTATGGATATTCAGGGCTTAAGGACAGATGCACTTGCTATCTGCCTGTAATAACGTCTGATAAACTTCAATTTTGAAGACCAAATCTGACACCTTTTAGGTAGCTTTCACATTGCAAGCGCCAACTCTGCTTAAGATGTGTGAAACCCTTGATGTGGCTAGAAAAAGCTGTGGATGAGCTCAAGCAGCAGCTCCTGCAGGGTGCTGAGCCACTAAAGTCCCCTCACATTCACTGGTGGAGTGCATTCTTCCTGCTCTTGCCCACATGTGTGCATTGCAGCATTCAGTCATGTAAATATGGGAAGAAACAGTGCATGGTTTTGTTTTTGTTTCAAAGACTGTCTGTGCCTGCAGACTTGCCAAAGCCAGATGCTGTAACTCTGCATAGTGCTATTCTGCAAGATGGGCCAGAATCTCCCAGTCCCTGGGTGTGGTGGGTGCGAGGTCGCCTCATTAGCTGTTTGAAGCTGCGTGGGTAGTTTCCATTGTGGTCTAGCAGCCATGCAGGACACACCCAAAGAAGCTGGGTAAACTGCATGCAGGAATTAGCCCACGCTAAATTCCACGCTTCCACAGCTGGGTTGCTACCCATACTCCAGAAGGTTAGTTGAAAGCAAGGTAAGTGCATCGCAAGAGGGAGGAGATGGGTGAAACATCCAGACAGGAGGCCCTTCTTTCTGCATCCTACAGTACAGAACATCACCCTGGTGCTGGAGAATAAGGTGTGAAATGGCTTATTTGCACTAAAGGTGAGTTTAGTGAGAAAACAGGAGGCAGTTCTGCTCAACGGAGTGTCTCAAAAAGAGAAAACACCAAGCTTTCATAGTTTCAAGCCACCTAAGCTGGAAGTTCTGGAAACCCTGACTGTAAAAGGAGTAACTTCCTACTAAGGGTACAGAAAACATGAAAATCCCAATATTTTCCAGACTTTCTGATTGCCGAACAGTAAGAACAGATTGCCAACTGAGAGCTTGGAAGCTCTGCAACAGACTTCCAGTCAGCCCACAGACAGGGCTGCCAGAGCACCACTGATAGTGCACAGCTCTGCAACTACTCTACAGAGCTGATAGTCAGAGTCACCTGTCAAATGCCATTTTAACTGAGAAGCTGCAGGAACCAGAGAGCACATTTATTTCAGCAATAAAATGTTTATTGCTTCCAGCAGGAAATTATTGCAAATTTCTGGCTGGCAGAAAAATTTCATTTCCCAGATCAATTTTGACCAAAAACTTCCCCCCATGAACCAGAATTTTTCTTCTTCAGCCCATTTAAATCAGTAAGAAGAGGAAGGGAGTAAAGGAGGGAGGAGTACTGTTAACCAATATAAAACTTCTTGAGACTTTTCTATTGCCATGCTTGTTTTCCTGTAGTTGGAAAACAAGTAGTCATCAATCCAGAGATGTTGATACCTGAAGGAACAACAGCAGTTTCTTATCTCAACTTTTATATGAGCTAAAATTACCAAGGCTTAACAAGTTACCACACGTCAGCTGAACCAAGCATCCTTTGTATATCCTCAGCCCTTAATTAGCACAAAACAATGTGGTTTAACATAATCATTTTTGTTACAGGCTAAACCAAGTTTCATTGCCTTAAATATACCTCAGTCTAAATGTATAAACACTTCCTATATTTCACCTATAGAATCACAGAATATCTCAAGTCAGAAGGGACTGACATCTCATTAATCTGCAGCAATTTGAATACATATATAAGAAAAGAGGCAAAATGGATTTGCAGCACCACTACTTTGCTGTGGTGCTGCAGTCCCATTAGGAGCACTACATGAGACCAAAGCTCACAACTCTCTTATTTAAGGTCCCTTCCCATGCCATTCTGTGATTCTACAATTCCCTTACACAACAAGCAGGCACAACAGCTGTTACCCTACCAGTTACTAATTAGCTGAGCTAATTCACTAATTATTAATTAATTACTAGTACTATTTACCCAACTGTTTCAGATCAAACTTATGCCTGAGTCTTATGAGAAACCTCTCCAAATCACAAAATGTGTTACAGATCACTATCTGAGCACATCACTCCTTTTACTGTACGGATGTACTGCTATGCCCAGTTTACAGATTCAAAGGGAAACCATATCAAGTAGTCTAAAAGTCATGTAGGATATCTGCAGGATAACGAAGTTTCAAATCCAACAGGCTTCTACATCCCTTTTACACATGCCGATACCTCCTCAATGATATCTCCTTTGAGACTACAGTCTGTCTCAGTTTCCCAAGTTAGTTGTCAAGAGTGTTAGCTTATGATCATCAAAAATAATGAGATTGCTCCTATTGCTATCAACTAGAGCTTTGCAACTACTTTTAACAGGAACAGGCTCGTTAACTTAAGAAATCTAAAAATACCACAATGCTTCCCTCATATTGCAAATACAGCAGTAGATCAGTTAGTAGTTAGAGAGACTATGTATATATGTATGTATGTAATAATAGAAACATGTATATTTACAATATGTATGCTGTTGTAACAACAGACTTCAGTTTTACTTCTAGAGCCACGGAACAACCTGCAAATCCATGAAACATCCTGCATCTGACTTCTGCCTTGCTTACTTTCTCAATGTCTCTGTTAACTTATCTCTTAGTCCATACGATTGTATGTCTGATACAGTTTTCAAACTGCTACCATTTAAAACGAAAAACAGCCTACATCTATGGAAATTATTCTATTATTTTACCTTAAAATAGAGATGGGGGAAAAGGTACATGTTTCAACATGGAGGAAAATGTACAAGAGCACTAGCTGACCCTCCAACAGGACTGTCAAACACAAGGATCAAATATCCCATGATTTGCCGTGATTAAGGACATGCTCATTTCCCAGCATTTGCTGCAGTTCTGGCAAGTCGTGAGACAGCAGACTTTAAATCTGTAACATGACTGATAGAAGTGTTGTTTTTAAAGGTTGAAAATGTTTTAGCACTAAATATTAAGTCACTCAGAATTTGGAATATGTATGGGATCAATTTTTCACCACATTTCATCAGACTTTTATGCTGTGAAAAACAGTGGGGTTACTCTGGCATAAAACCAATGCAATGGAATGGAGACTCATACCTGTGGTCACTAACGTGACCCAGTTGTATATACAAAAGGATATGGGGGAAAAAAATTAAGAAAGGGTGTCAAAGCCCAAACATGTTCTAAAACAACTTTTCAGTGTGACAGTAAATAAAATCAACATTGTTTTTTGATAAATAACTTGATAGCACTTGTTGGAGATGGTCTATGAGTCTCACTTTTCACATATCATTGGGACTGAATAATTTATGTCCATATCAATTACAGAGAGTTGCACCACCTTGCCACCAAGCTGCAGGTGTGCCTGCAGTAGGACAAACTGTGTGACACAGAGGTCACATGCCATGGAAAGTTACAGATGGAAGCAGATTCCAGAAAAAAGCCTGATATCATTCCAGCTGTTAGGCTGTGCTGTCTTCATTTCAATTCTCAGTTTCTTACTGAATCCAAGACTACCTTTTGAGTTTTGCCCCTGGTTTATGTTCTCATAATAATTACACTCGTTAAATGTCAGAGAAGATTCATGAAGGCCACGAGAAGATAGGCCAAGCAATTTCTGTGTTAGACAAAGCTATGAGACACAAATCATGTAGGATGGTAGTCTGGAGAAAAATGGCTTGGCAAGTTTAAATGAAGGCCATAAAGTCATAGAATCATTTGGGTTGGAAGGGCCTTAAAGCTCACGGCCTTCAGTTTGACAATTCATTTAAATCAACCAAAATTGAGACGGTCCACATTGCTCTTTGCTGCTTTGTGTTTGTTTTCCTCAGTTTAGATCAGATCTGCCTTTGAGCTCTTTCTGCCAAACTCTTGACAAGTTTAATTCTGAAAACTGACAACAACAAGGAAGCTTTTAACTGTTTTTATATTAATCTATTTCAACTCATTTTTACCTAGCTAGAGGCAGGGTTTAATCAATTACAGGTTCTTTCTCTAAAGAAGGCCTCAGCTCAACTTAACCACAGTTTACACTGTGGCCTACATTACTAAATTCCAATGGCATTTAACTTTTCAAGGTCTTTCTTTTAGAGTGGTAACACTGCGTTTTACATGATACACAGACAAGGGTTTAGAAAATGCCACATGGTTACTCCTGAAAGGATTCACTGATGGACTACACCACCACCAATGGAAAACTGAAGAGCACACTTAGTAAGAATGTTGTCAGACGTTAGGATTTCTCACCACCCATCACACACACACACAAACAAAAAAAACCCTCTTTCATGCTTACTGGGAAGCTCCTGGAAGAGCCCAATTCTGCATTCCCTGCAAACCCCCAAATTCCCTTGGATTTCACTAACAATTTTGAGTTGCACAAGCATAATTCCCTCTCCAACTAGTAACTTCTGCCAGAGCCACAAAAGGCATGACTCTCCCACAACTGTTAGCCAGAAGATTTAGCCTTTTTGAGCTCAAATTGTCAAGCTATTCTCTAGTTCTGGTAGTTCCAGGTTCAATTCCTGGTAATGATTAGGACAACAGTTACTTCATGGAGAACACAGAATCTGTCTCTAAGTACTTCAAAAATTCTTAATATAGAAGAACACCTTTAGTTTTGTTTTAGTAGGCATAAAGGTATATGCACATGCTCTCTCAAGATATGGTTGGGGGAAAAAAACATGGAAAACTGATTTGTAAGAGGAGATACAGATTAATAATAAATGGTTATATAACACAAAATGGCACAAAATATTAGGAATCATTAACTGCAATAAAAACCAGATGTCACTGTGTCTATAACAACCCTGCAAAAATCTACTTGTCTGTTACCTCTGGGGTTTTTCTTTTACATAGACACTTACATGATAAAACTTGCAATTTCCATGGCAAAGACAAGTCAAGGAGCTTTTATGTCTGAGCTTATGAGGCTTGATAATATTCTAAATTTGCCTAGCATAAAACACATAACAACTGCAAGCAGATGACTCAAAAAATCACATAATATTATCTGTGTATGTATTTACAGCTTGTGTTTAGGAGGAAAAACACATTCAGCGAGAGAATGACATCTTTTCAGGGATTTAAACAAAATACACAAAAAAAACTAGAGTGGAATTAAGGCTTACAAGCAGGAAGATATATGGCAATAATTGCATAACAACCTCCCTGATTTTCTACATTGGCTCAAGGAAACTCACTGTATGAGAACATACTCTTTGGTACACTGTAGCTTAACACAGAAGCTGCTTAAAATCCCAACTCTGGAAAAACTTCTGAAAAAACTTAATTTGAAATTCTGCTGCAGTCAGTTGGACATGCTTATCCATATTTATATGCTTGGCAGCTGAGGACCCAAAGGATCTACAGCAGGTTCCTCCTTCCCCTTGCACATTGAGGTCCTTTCAAATCCCACCAACCATTTACTGAGCTCCAGCTCTCAGGTGAATAAAATGCTTACAATAATCTGGAGTGCAGAGTCTAGACAACCCTCATCCTGAAAACATATTTGCTACCACAGGGCACAAAAAGTCTTCAAAACATTGTAAAGAAGTAGAGAATTTCCTTCCCTTTGGAAAGAGTGAAGTCCGCTCCATGTGTAAACTTGGACTCACCCTATCAATTCCTTTTTCCTACCTCCACAAAATATATTAAGGGCCTAATATCATACTCCATTCCTATAGTGATCAACTTCTACAGACACATAAGTTATCAAATCTCAACATGTAAACTAGTTACAATCCTTGTTGTCAGGAGCCGTAAAATTCTACATGTTTACATCTTCAATCAAACTGAAAATAATAAACTAAAGCAATAGGATGGCTTGACTTCTGTCTTCATAGAGAAGAAAGTGCAAGCTGGGGTTTTTTTCAGAAAAAATAACATTTACTGATGATATAAAAATTGTAAGGAAAAAAAGTATGAACAAACAAAAGGAGTTTCATCAAATTCTCTAACAGAGACACACAAAGGAAATGCCAATATGCCTTACCTTAGTTAGACACAGTTTCTGACAGGTAGTTAACCCTTTCAAAATCATAGAATCACAGAATGATTTGAGTTGGAAAGAACCTTAAAGAACATCCATTTTCAACCAACCTGCCATGAGCAAGGACACCTTCCACTAGACCAGGTTGCTCAGAACCTCGTCCAACCTGACCTTGAACACTTCCAGGGAAGGGGCATCCACAATTTCCTTGAGCAACCTGTTCCAGTGTGTCACTACCCTCATAGTGAAGAATTTCTTCCCAATATCTAATCTAAACCTGCCCTCTGTCAGTTAAAAGCCATTACCCCTTGTCCTATCACTCCATGCCCTTGTAAAAAGTCCCTCTCCAGCTCCCTTTTCAGCCCCTTTAGGTACCGAAAGGCCGCTACAAGGTCCCCTCAGAGCCTTCTATTTTCAAGGCATGAGTGATGCTGAAAACCATGAGACCGAATTACCTCATTTCCCTGCATAGTACAATCTGTTTGTTCTATCATGGGAAAATCCCCTTTTTTTCAGTCAACTTCAGGGTTTATTTTGGTGCACGATTCCCCTCAGATACAGCTATGTGACCACCTGACCTAAGCTGGAGTGTGGTAACACACATACATACTGCCCTTCCTCCTGCAGCACCTTTAGCAATGCATACTGTTCACACGCCAAACACTGTTTCACCAATAAACCCTTTATTGGGAAATTAGGTAAACCAACCAACTCTGTGTACCAATTAAAGGTAAAACACTGATAAAAACCGGCTAGAGGAACACACAAGCAGTGGTTTATAGCAAGAGAGAGGAAACGCGATGGAGAGGGAAGAGCAGGGAAAAAGATAAAAATGGCCTCTGAAAATTAGAACAATTTAATTAATGTCTGTATACATTACGTGTTTACATTTCACCATGATAATAATAGGATACACCAAGAAGCAGTATCCCTGTATGAGCAGAGGCTCCAACATTACTGTACGGAACTCTGCTGGGAAAACTTGTCCAGGAAAGGTCTTACCCAGGATCCCCACCAGAACCTGCAGGCAGATTGTAACATGCTCCCTGGCAGAGCTCAGACACTCACAGAGTGAGATGACAGCTGGGCATGGTTTTATGGAGCCTAGCAAGGCCCACACAGTGCAGTTGGGTGCCTGCATCCCTTTGCAGACCTATCTGTTAGAATTTTACTCAAGTTTACACAGGCCATCTGTGTAACAGCCCAAGTGACAATGCCGGTGCACCGCCGCCCACCGCACCAGTGACTGAGCAGCAACGCCGTCTCGCTCTTTTCAACCACCTTCTGCCACAGATCTCTCCACTATAAGCCACTGATTTGGAAACAAAAATCCATGCAGGGCCATTTCTCATGGAAAGCAGAATTAAACACCCTGAGCACCAATCTGTAAGGCAGTTGGGGTCTGAGAGGCAGATGCCCTAGCAGGAGCAGATCTGGTACTGGTTGGAGAGTCACTGCCTCGAGTACATTTTGAAAAGCTTACATATTGCACAGTTCCTTAGCTACTCCACACTGTGCTTCTGTACACTGCACTATAAAATCTCCCAGTGCAGTAGGTGGGCTGGCTATTTTTAAAGTGCTTTGGATGAGTTTAGGCTGATTATTATGCCTCTTCGATTTTCCTCCTTTTTGCAAAAGAGACTGAGTTTTGACTCAGACATAAATACGTCTGGCAAAAGAAAACAAAGTCGGGCTTTATATAAAATTTACACTGAACATAAACCTAAATCTAAATACAAGGCAAATCATTTTGATAAGTGGTAAATAAGTTAATAAAGATACTATTCATCAACCCACTGGAGTTGAACATTACAGTGATTTATAGTTCTCTGGAATGCTTTTTACTGGTGTATTTTTAACTGCTTACACCACATGGTCCTCACATGGCTAACCAGCCCTGCAGGATCTGTTTGTTATTTAAGAAAAGCATATTAATGAAATCTTAACATAAAGTGAGTGACCAGAAAATATAGTGAAGGATATTATATTTCATAATCCATACATGAACTAAAGAATTTACCAGACCATTCTTTAAATAACTGTTAACATATTAAGCCAGCAGCAGTAATTCATACATATTAAACAAACAAGAAAGTAAAGGTTACAATGGAAAACTCTTCTATTGCTGTCAAAAGTAGAACCTAGTGAGATGCAAAACTGACTAGATGCTACTGAATCCATTCTCAGGTTAAAGAGTTTGAGGCTCAGCCTCAGGAAGTCTTTGAATAACAAAGTCTTATTAATTCTTCCTGGCAGAGATAAGAAGAGGATGTTGCATGCGCTATCTGTTCATTTGTCCTGCAGCTGGCAGCAATGCTGGACTTTCCTAGGGCCCTGCCAGAGTAGCTACGGAAGACCTCACCACTTCTCCCTAGCAGGCACTCAGTGTTCAAACTGCACTCACAGTTGCTGCAACAGAAAGGCTATGAACTCTTGCACTTCCACCAGTCCATTTCAAACACATTTTCAGTGCCAATAGTCTTGCACAAAAGCTTGTTTACAGATTAGGAGAATGAACAGAAAAATAATACAGTTGCTCCTGTGTCAATATTTAACTGGACTCATTTAGGACCCAAGGTCCTACAATTCGCATCCAAATACAGACTTAGACACGTAAGGAATAAGGCAATTTTAATACAAAGATAATTTCTAGAACACTGAGTTTTACTGACTAGTTAGAAAGACAAACTAATCAGCCATCTTATCCTGGAAAGCATCAGATTCTTTATCACAAATGACTGTGATCTGGTTAGTGAGACAGTAACTTGAACTCAGCACATCTATACTGCATGCACCCTCTGAGTCTGAACTTGGGGCTTGACATAACACGTGTCACTCCTGTGTATAAATTCAGATTATTACCTTCCTTCTTGTCTCTGTTCTTTTGAGACCTAGCACTAGCTGTATTAACACTCTTCCCTAGTTTCATCTAGATGACTTTGCTTTGAGCTGGAACAGAGCAGAAGAGACTTGCTTGCACAGCATCCCCCAACCTTTACCAATACGGCAACAATTAACAGCAACTTGTCACCAGCTCTTTGCACCGAATAGAGATCTCTGAACAAACAGACCCTTGCACACTAGCCCCAGGAGCCCTGGGAGCCTGCAAAATCATCAGTAAGAAAACCCACAGTCCAGAGTCTGACATGAACTGTGTGGACTAACAGTAAGTTACGTCACAAGCCCAGCTGAAGTTTGAACAAAGTGCACCTAGAGGCAACCCCTCCGTTCTGTTACCAGATTAGATAATAAATTGTTCGTGGGTTTGAACAATTCTGTTTGTCTGTTTTGCATCTCTTTCTGAGACTCTCTTTGTCTGACCTGCGTGTACTCCCAAAAGTTCTATCTGGACCAGGATATTTCTCACTGCAAGTGCTGTATCAGCGACTTAGCACATTGGAGAGCTTCTTTTTAACTTAAAATTTGTCCTTGTACTTGGAGGCATGTGGCATGTACTTGAGAGTATCACTGGCATATCAAAAGCAGTTCTTCTCTCAGTGGATCTCAGTGGATCCAAGGATGAAGTTGCAGGGTATCATCTAAACCACTCCACTTGCAAAGTGGAATGTCCACTTGCAACAGCCCAGCACTACTTCCCCTCTATGCACACTAGGTACATCCCTAAGACCTGCTGTCACTGCGACCCTTGCTGCTGGTAAAGATGAAACACTGACGCACAGTCCTAGAACTATATGGGATCATGCCCAGTCCAAACCTAGTATTTCTGCAGTACAAATACACCCTGTATGTTTATACCATGCTTGGAGCATTTTGGTATAGTTTTGTATAATTTTGCAAAGTTGTGAAGTCCTCCAGGACTGCATAAAATCTCTGCAGAAATTGAAAAAAGCAGGAATGGGAGGTAGAAAAATAAAGAAATTACTAGCAGTAGTCTGTGAACTTCATGAACCTATTACAGAAATCCCAGATGCAAAATGCAGCCCAGAGCTAAATTCCAGCACCCATTACTCACCCTGCTTTTGCAACATGAGTAAGACATGTGCGGAATAAGATACTGCTCTGCATGAGACATCCATGGTTCAGTATAACCTGGACCACACTGCATGAGGGATTTTCTGTCCCAAAAGCAAAGAAGAAAATTGAGTGAAAAAGAAAGTAGAAAATGATGACAATGTGAAAGTTCTGCGTAAACAATATCAGAAGGATAAAATATGAGTTGCAGTTACATATATATACCCTGAACTCTGACTTGAGAGTAGATACACATACCATGTTGTTGTCAGGCATTTGCCAAGGGTTAGAGGATTTTGTTGGACCTCCTGGAGGTGGGAGAGAGAAGGAGGGTTTAAATATTTTTTATTATCTTTAAAATTACTGGAATTTCTTTCCAATTTTGTTCCAGCTTCAGCTTAGTTTAGTCCAAGATTCTAAGTGTACCCTACCCAATACGTGGGCTAGGCAGGCTTTAGAAATAGCAAAGAAACAAATTAGGTAGCTGACTCTTGCTTTTTCATTGTCTTTACTTTCTCAATTTCTTACAGTTTCACATAGATTCCAAGTTGTATCCCCACTGAGAAATGCAGACTATGTTAAATAAGGGGTAATTTGATCAAATGACGAATTCTGCTATCTGCACAGTCAATGGTCCAGTCTCCTTCTGTCCCATCCCATCACCAGTCATTCCAATGCGAGCCCCACATTTCCTTATCTTCTTTCTGTGCTCTCCAAACACCCTCTTCTTTCCCTTTTCCTCTTTCACTTGCTTCTTTTGCTCTGTATACATGAGGAGCCACCTCTGTACTATCATACTCAATCTCTCTATTAAAAAAGATGACATTTTGTAACAAAAATAAAAAGCTAAGTAATTGTGAGTAATGACGAAGAAGGAGGTAGGACTTCAAGAACAATGCACCCAGGAAGCAAAAATGTCTATACTGGGCTAATGCAATCTCTCTGTGGTGGCCAGAAGTGAATAATTACAAAAAAAACCCAAAATGTGAAAACATTGTTTGGAGCCTAACCTGTTAAGTTCTTAAAATGTCCATCAAGTGGTTTTGGGATTTCCTTTGTGGCAGCTGGCATCCAGACTACCATGCTCCACATCCATACATAAATTTCCTCAATTAGTTTTTCATTGCCCTCTCGTTCTGTATTTGTGAGAAACAGTAACTAATTGTCATTTGAATCTTTTTACAGAACTAATACACAATGCTTCCATTAGGACTCTATATGACTGCTGTCGTGCCACATCCAATACATACAGCCATAGAGTTTTGTTTCACATCCAGTCAGTAATCACAAGCTGGTATTATCTTCCACAATAAAGCCTAAACAACTATCATTATACCACATCTGTTTTCTAGCTAGAAGCAAGGGTATAAGGGCAGCTCTGGAACCATCCACATTTCTCAAACCTTTTCCAATTCATTACTCTGCAGTGCCAATGATCATGTAGTGCAAATTAACTCATATGTTTTTGGATGTAAGCCTGACAGTGATGCCAACCACTGATTTTCCACAGCCCAGACTGCAGACATCCACAAATGGTTGTAGTACTTATAATAATGCTTTGTTGAATGGCAAGTCTTAAAAGAGGGTTAATGTTGCCTTAAGAAGATCAGATGAACAAGGTAGTCGCTGTAGCAGTTTTAGCCTACTTTTCAAGAGTTACTGGACAACATGTGATATATCTATATGCAGAACAGAGCTTGTATCAGGAAACATGATTTTCAAGAAAGTTCAAATTTTGCTGACAGTTTTTCAAGAATTTGTGTTGTTTCTGCAGCTGCATATCATAGGGCTTTCAGAATGGATTGACTCAGACACACCCAAGTATTCTTGTAGGGCTCTGTTATTTACAAGCCACTCTGTTAAAATGGGCAGTTATGATTTGGCTATACTCATTACTTTGTTTTCATTGTCTTCACATACTTTCACATGTCTTTGTCTTGATACTGCTGGGCTTCCTAGCAAAATGGAGAAACTTAAGATTTGCTCCTTCAAAGAATTCATGGCCCCAACCCAAAGAGTCCCACTGACCACAGTGAATTTTTGGTTCAGGTTAAACATGCAGAACACTGTCAAGAGCAACAGCAAAATCTAAACCTGAACTAGAGGGATAATATGGCCTGACTCCATCCTTGTAATTTTCTGCAGCAATACTACCTTCACAGTGGCTGAAATTCTGACGTCATTAACAACAATGAAGATTTCACCAATAACATTCCACTGGTACATGCACCTTACAAGTTAATTCACTTCTGCTGTTATTTCTAATTTGAAAGCCAGATGCCAAGAAAATGAAGAGAATGTTTACTCCTTAAAAATAAGTATCAAAAGCTAGATATGAGGGCTGGAGAATCCTGAATATATAAACTCAAAAGCTTAAGTGGTCAATTCTGATTTTTCATATATCTGATGCAGATAATGCATTCTTAATGGTTGGGGCATAATTCTGAATTTTTTACAGGGCATTTGTCTTTTTAATTTATTTTGTTTCCTTCTTTTTCCTTTAAATTCACAGCCACAAATCCATGCAAACTGATTCAGCAATTACCCAAGAGAAAACTTCTATTTTGTAAAGTGAACATTGCACTTTCAGGACGTCTCTGAAAACTTTTGAAAATGTTACACCCTTGGGCCTTTCTGTCCTCCAATCCCTAGCTTGAAAGCTTGCATTCTCCCTAGCCGTCCCTTTTTAAGTATGCTTTTGTAAAACTGCACTGAAGTGAAAAATGTTCATTAAGAACTTTGGTTTATTATTTTAAATAGCAAAGGTAGCTCTCCTGCCTTGATCCTGGCATCTTATAGAATTTTTTTAATTTTGGCCAAAAATATCCATAAAATAAAGCAATTCTCAGTTTCCTATGTTGGAGCCAACAAACTGATTACATTATTACTGGATAACATCACCTCTTTGGAATTAGGCTGCTAGCTGAGGTCTTATTATAGTAGTGAATTCACACTGCCACAGTTAGCAATGTCAGCATTACAATTATAATAGTCTCTTCCTCCTCCTCCTCTTCCTCCCCCTCTCTTTTCTTGAAGGACTGAAATTTGGACTTAAAAATGAACTTAAGGTTGAAGTACTGACAACATAATCCATGTCCCTAAATCCATGGCTTATAATTTTAGTGCATTTCTGACAAGTAGCTTTAGAGTATTTTTAAGTACAGGCCCAACTTCACGCCTTCGTCCTATATCCGACACTTGAGCATGTATGCAGAGTATGCAGCACTCATTGTCATTACTTTCGTGGCTTGAGTTTCTTAATAAATGAGCTTTTAATAATCTATTCATTTTAGGGAGCCACTACTTTTAAAACTGTGCATCCATCCAACAGCTTGGACTGGAAGATGTGTGTTGCCACAGCTTTGCTTCAAAGTTCTGTTTCAAAACTAGGATGTCATGCACGCAGCATGTTGCTCAAAAGTACTGCTGGTGCTGAGCTACGCAGTGCAAAGGATCTGAAAAGACTCCACCTGGGAGTACCACCCGCTGCAGGCTCACCGTGAAGACATCTGCCATACGTTTTTGCTGGGACATGGCAGGAGGACTCCATGGAAACTGCAGGCATCTAAAATCCTGCCGCGTGTTTGCCGAGCAGGGAAGAGCATGACGGTGATGACACCGATGCTGCCCGTCACTCGGACTCCGGGTCCGACGAGTCCTGTCCCGGTCTGCGCCCCGCGTCCCCTCCCCGCCCCGCATTCAGCTGTGTTTGCCTTTGTCCGGATGCGGGCAAGCGACTGACCCCTGGGCACACGCCGGGCACACCTCGGGGACAGCGCGGGGCACAGCGCCGGGGCTGCGCTCGGGGCCACGGCCGGGGGTCGGCGCGGTCCCGGCCCGCCCGCCCGCACAAGCCCTGGCGCCGAGCGCTGCTCCGCCGGCCGCTCGCCCCGGGGCAGGGGAGCGAGGGACGGCCACCCCCTCCCGGGCCCGACGGTCACTTACGTTGGGGACAGGTGCCGCCCGGAGCGCTGCCGGCCGCGGGGGCGAACCCCGGCCCGCCTGCGACAGGGGTGCCGGCCGGGAGGGGGGCGCCCTCCCGTTCGGTGTCGGAAGGGTGAATATTTGCCGGAAACCCGGGCGTTTATTCCACTTGACAGAAGCGGAGGGGGCCGGGAAGGGGGCATGTGTGCGAGGGGTGGCCCGCGGTGCCCGGGGAAGGGGGCGAAGAGCGGCCGCGACGTGCCCGCTCCCCGATCGACTGTCGGATCCGCTAACCGGCGGCTGCTGCGGGCCGCCGTGAGTCACCCCCGGCCGCGGCAGCGTCAGCCTCGCCGCGGCGTTGGCAGCCAGACGAGCCGCGGCGCGGAGCCGCCGCTGTCCTCGGATGAACCCGGCGGGGCTGCCAGCGCCAGCCGAGTGCGCGCAAGGCGAGAGCCGAGGCTGTGGCGGCGCGGCGGCGTGCGACACCCCTGCG